>JABCKV010000057.1:0-94412 GCA_018282005.1 Asterophora parasitica
ATATAAACCCTAATAAAATACCTAGAGAACTCAGTTTAGTTCTCTTAGGTTTCTGCCTAGTCAACTCTGCTCTGCTCGCTTCTAAGTCTCTGAGAGGTCTGGCTCTTACAGTTTGGGTATCCTAGTAAATCCTTAGCAGGATGAAGGGTGCCCTAACATGCAGCAGCTTGCTCTAACCTGAGAGATTCTTTTATTACCTCCTTACTCTTCCTTCTCAACAGTGCAGCTAACATTTTCATGCAATGATATAGCAAAAGTACACAGAGCACAGCAATACTGGGTGTGCAGTATTATATATGGGTACAGGGCATATGGAGATCCATGGCCACAGACGTACAGTTGTATACAGTGACATGGCAGGTTGAGTTGGCTTAGACTTGCACTTGCCTATGCTGTCACCACCATCAACCATGCAGATCCTTCGAGTAATTCCACAATAAATATGCAGTGTATCCGTCTTTTGAGTTGGGGCTAGAATTGGGATCAGACTTCTTCAGAGAGCATCTTCGGGATTTACAACTTCGAGACACGAGCGGCGATTTTCTCTGCCAGCTTGGCCTGTGGAAATTGCAGCAGTGGTCGGTCGCTTGCCTATAGCATGACAATACAAGGAGCGGGGATACGCACCTTGACGGTGTCCATGTAGACATCGGTGACGACCCAGTGCTCTCTCTTCATGCTCTTTCCATGGATTGCGATCGCAAGATCCTTGGTCATTATACCGTCCTGGTTAATAACCTCAATGCAGGCGCTCTCGAGGTCCTGGCACCAGGCACGCAGAGCGTCATTGCCATCGAGCTTCGCACGGTGCAGGAGCCCGCGGGTCCACGCGAAAATGGACGCGACAGGGTTCGTCGACGTCTCATTGCCCTTCTGCCACTCGCGGTAGTGCCTTGTGACAGTTCCTGTGCAGCGAGGAATGATTCATGAGACGCGTCGCCACAGAGCAGGGATGGGGATATGAACGTACCGTGGGCAGCCTCGCTTTCGATGACGCGCCCATCAGGGGTGATCAGCTCACTCGTCATCATGCCCAGGCTTCCAAAGCCCTGTGCGAGGATGTCGCTCTGCACGTCACCGTCGTAGTTTTTGCACGCCCAGACAAAACCACCTGACGACTTGATAGCTTGCGCAACCATGTCGTCGATGAGACGGTGCTCATAGTAGATTCTTGCGGCGTCAAATTGCGCTTTATATTCGGCATCGTATATCTCTTGGAAGATATCCTTGAAGCGGCCGTCGTACTTCTTCAGGATAGTGTTTTTGGTGGACATGAACTGTGATGGTAGTCGAAGTCAGCCAAACGGCCTGCTAGAGAGAAGGGATGAGACGAACTAAGGGCAACTTTTTGGCCAGTGCCATCTTGAACGAAGAGTGGGCAAATCCTGTGATCGACTTCGAGATGTTGGCATAAGGTATGGTATCGCGAGAAACGACGCACCTCGTCCGTGTTGTACATGCTCATGGCAACACCCTTGCCCTTGAAGTCGTATACGTTCATGGTCGTGGCGGGAGACCCATCCGCAGGAGTATACACAAGCTGGAGCGTTCCAGGGCCGGGGGCGACAAAGTCGGTCGAACGGTACTGGTCGCCAAAAGCATGACGTCCGATAATGATGGGGTTTACCCAGCCAGGAATAGGCTTGGGTATCCGCTCCAGCACAATGGGCTCACGGAAGACGGTACCTCCTAGGATATTACGGATCTGACGCGGCATTAGGTAACAATTTCAATAGGACAAGCAGGACGTACAGTGCCGTTGGGGCTTCTCCACATCTCCTTCAGCTTGAACTCCTCGACACGTGCCTCGTCGGGGGTGATGGTGGCACATTTGATTCCGACGCTGTGTTCCAATATGGCGTTGGCCGCATCAATGGTGACCTGGTCGTTCGTCTGCGCACGGATTCGCGTCGTGAATCGCAAATAACACATGAAATAAAAATTCGCGTCGAACCTTGTCCCTGTACTCCAGACCGAGATCGAAGTACTTGATGTCCACTTGCAGATAGGGAAGAATGAGCTGAAAAACTTTGAGCGGTTGTCCCGGTCATTCCAGTGCTCACTTACCTCCTCGCGAATCTTCTTCCAAATGATGCGTGTCATTTCGTCTCCATCGAGCTCCACGATGGGATTCTGCACGACGATTTTCTGGGACATTTCTGCGGATACAAAGTGAATGGTATGTTAATGTCAAGGGACAAGGGAGAGAGAAAACGGAACTCCGTGTATGCCGGTACCCGGCTTAAGAAATAACAGTACTCACGAAGTCGGGACACTGAAAAGGCTCTGACGGCGGTGTAGGATGGCCTCCATATCCTGCCGACGACACGACCAGAAAGCATACGAGTATGGGCGTTCCACATCTTCGTTGCTGCCTGAGGCTCAGATAGCGTGAGTGAGAGAGCAAGAGAGGAGTTGGTTGGAGGATATGGAAATAAAGCTTGGCCAGAAACGGGCCGGCAGTTATATTAGTGCAGCCGTTGGTTGCCGAACTGTACGGCTTTATGATCACAAGCACTTGTAGGCCGATTCTACCGACATCTACGCGGTTTGGTCTGGTTCTCGAGCATATGGGAGCATTATGGAGCATGGGAGCTGACAGGAAGTTTACTGGAAGCTTACCTCGGATGGTGGTGGTTCGGGAGAGAGTCTCAAAATTTGTCTCCAAACTTCCCACATTGAACCATTTTGAAATTCAAAGCGATTGTATGTAGAAATTCAAGACACACCGTAGGCTGTACATACTACTGAGGTTGTGCGCTATGTTCCCAGAATGGCAGTCGAGAAAGACTCTGACGACGGAGCGGTTGAGAGAATTAGGGCAAGGCTGGAGTACTTGTCCGGGCTGGTGTCGAGCGCCACGAGAAGCATGCCCGGTTGTGCGCAACATATTTTTTTCTCAGTGAAATTTAAGCCCGCTCTTTTCGCGGTTGGTTTCAATACTATTAACACTATGCGACAGTTCGAAGAGATAGCAGATATGGAGTTAGTAAGGATAGCATATGTCGCGTCTTGAGCCTCAGTGTGGTTGCGAGTGTTCCCTTACATTGTATGTACGTGTGAGGAGTATGCAGGGTATGCACTGGGTGGTATGTAGGCGAGTGAAGAGCGTGAGTGTAAATGCAGTTGGATGCATGCAAAGTCGCGATGTGGAAAAAAAGAACAATGAGGTAAATAAATAACAGCGCCGTATCGCCACGAAAGATCCAGCACAGCCAGGAGAAACCAGTCCACGATGGCCAGCTGTAGCGTGACCTGCTCCAGATGCAAGCGCCTAGATGTCCCCACTAACGAGAACTGCCACCCACCCGAAAAGCGCCATCAAGAAGCGGACCATCCAAGCCGGATCTGCTCCTGCGCCCAACCCGGGGCGGAGCTGCATTGCGAGCGCAAGGTCAAGTGCGGAGCGCGGGGTGCGCAGACGGTGCGAGCCAGCGCTATTCTGCAGTTGCACGGCACGCGTGGCGGGTGGGCTCGCCTCGGAGGAAGATGGAGCTTCGGTGGTTTCGGAAGCAGTGGGGAAGGTGAACAGGAGAGCAGAGGGCTGTGCTGGTGTCAGCGCGGGGAGGGAGGCCGATGGTGGGGAGGGCGAGGATGGGAAGGTGCCGGGGAGCGATGTGGAGAGAGCAGTGAAAGGCCGCGTTACGGAATGTTCCCCCTCGGGCATTTCCTGCTGCTCTTCGGTAGGCGGGTCGACGACAACGGTCACGCCTGCATTCTCAACAACGTCAAGCTGGGGCGCTGGGCCCGAGACAGCTGGCACGATGTCATCGTCAACAGATTCGTTCTCTACTGGCGTCGAGGTCTCAGGCACAGCTGCAGACACAGCGGCAACGAGCGGAACGAGAGTCGCCCGAACAGGCGCCGGAGAAGACATAGCAGTAGCAGCGATACCCAACGGCGGCGCATCAGCAGCCCTCAATGACCACAATGGCCTTGTTGGGACATTATGAGTCGGCGGCGGTGATGCGGGGGGAGTCGGTGTCTGTGCTGGGGAGAATGGATAAACGGGTGACAGGGGTTTAATTGGCTGGGGTGAGACGAGTACAGGCGAAACTGAGAGTGTTGAGAGAGGGAGCACAGGGAGGGGAGGAAGCTCGGGATCAGGGCAATCTTCGACGGTGAAGGACTCGGCGATGATGGAAGGAAGAGCGGGAAGGGGTGTGGAAGGGGTAGTGGGAGTTGAAAGTAGTGAAGTAGTGGTGGCGGTTGGATCAGCGACAGGATTAGCTGTGATGTCGTGAATGTCGTCATGTTCGTCTTCTTGGTCGTCTTCGTGAGAGGGTGCCCCTCTGACTCGGTTGGGCTCTTCTGTGACCTGAATATCAACAGGCGCGCTCGGTCCGGCGAGCAATCCATCCAGGATGGGAATCTGCACATCGTGCACTTCCTCCTCTTCCTCCTCATCTACCCCCTTTCCGAACAAAGGTCCAGCCTGTAATGCTTCGTTGCTCCAGGCCGCATCCCAAACAGCCGTATGCTCCTCCATGAACCACGTATCCGTGGGGTCCGCTTCTTGCTCGACATCAACAGCTATGGTGAGTTCCTCAACCTCGATCGCTGTATGCCGTTTGGACGAGATCACATCAGCCTCGTTCACTGCGGGATTCTCAGCCTCGTCCTTGTCCTCGACGCCCATGTCAGCTTGCGAAACGGTGTTCGATGTCTGCGGTGCCACAGGCAGCGGCACGGGGCTCCAAGTGTTATCCCACAGCCAGCTCGCGGCCAAGGACTTCGAATCGAGGTCGGGTGACGCATTCGGAGAAGCAGGAACTGCGAGTGAAGACAAGGCGGCAGCGGGTGAGTTTAGAACCGGTAATGAAGGGTCTGACAGAAGTTGGTGATCCAGGGGAGGCGTTGAGACCCGAGACAGGAAGTGCTCGGTGGAGGACGCGGGAAGGTCCCATGCATCTTCAGATAAAAAGATGCCGTGGACATCATCAAAGGGATCGGCGACCAGCTCCTCACGATCCAACGGCTCTGCCTCGATCTCGCGGGTATGATCATGTGGTACGTGTTCGGCGGCAGACTGCACATAGTCGAAGGGATCATCCGCTCCCAGACTCGAGGGAGAAACGGAGGAAGTCGCCAGAATGGCAATGGAAGCCATCCTGTCGATAGCCTGAGTTGCATCTGTCACATCGAGCTGCTCATCGGCATTGGAGTCCATGAGACTCGCGGAGGATCCGAGAGATGCCACAATAGGCTTCGTCAAGACAAGTCCAATGCCCGGTGGAGACGACGGTGAAAGAGATAGTGGTGATGGCGAGAGGGGGCGGGTTAAGGCAGCGTTGAGGCCAGCAAAAGGATTGGCTGTTTCAAGACGTCTAGGCTCAAAGGAGGGAGTCGGGGGTACGCGAAGCGGTGAAGGCGAGCGATCATAGCGAATGAGTGGGTGGGAGTCGGACTGAAGTTTTGGAGGAGTAGTGGGCTGTACACGCTTGAACACTGCGAGAAGAGGGTCAGCGCCATCTTCAACGTCGTCATCGTCGAATGCCAAAATGTGGCTAGAGCTTGGAAACATGTGGGGCTTGGTTCCTGGATGCCGCGCGGGACTCGGCAAAGGAATGGGGAGGCCGGGAATCAGCGGTGGAGAGGCAGGCGAGAACTTTTGCGTTCCTAGATCGGAAGAGGTAGATGTGGAGGAGGTCGACGCAGAAAAGTCAATCAGAAGTGACTGAGGCGTAGACGGTGCTGAGGATCCATTCGTAAGGGAGGTAGCTGGAGGGAGGAGGTGGCGGGTCGGCAAACCTAGTGACTTGCTCCGCCTATGCAGCGACTTATTCTTCGACTTGAACAAAGAAGGAAGATTGAACTGCGGCCGGGACCGAGGCGAAGTGGATTGCGATGGTGGTGTACTTGCAGGGAACGGAGATAGCTCATCGAGACTGGAGGAACGGGCGAGTAAAGCCGTGTTCTTCCCTGCATTGCCCTCGATATTGAATGACGCGGCGTACGGACTGGGATTTGGCGTTGGGATAGACTTGAGTGATATGGGCAGGAGTTCAACTCCAGATAGTCCAAGACGACCTCTAGCGCCTTGACCTTTTCCACGAAGCCAAGTAAGACTGGGGAGATGGAGGCTGCGCTTGAACAAGCGTACAGCAAAGAACAAAACGATTAAAGCGAGCACACTGAGGCTCAGCAGCGGCAGGAGCGCGAGAGAAGATGACGGCGTATCCCTTTCCTCCGAAACGGGAACGGCTGCGCGTCTGCCAAGTTCCAACAAGTCAACGACAGGAAAGGATGCCGTATGTAGTGACTTACCGGATATGCATCGTCGATTGTGAAAGAGTCGTAAAGGGTCGTGGCGGTCGTTGGTCGATGCGTTATAAAGGCCAGGGCCCAGCACACCTGCCTCCTCCTGGTGACCACGAGGTAAAGACCTGTTCGCTTGCCACGAGTTCAACTTGTCCATCTTATCTTATCGCGTCGCTTAACGATTGCCGACCTGAGTCTGAGTTCAACATGTAGAGTAGAATGCGCGAATGGCATTCCTAGAGAAAAATGTAGCATGTAATGGTCTTTTTTTTTGGATCGCTTTGTTTTCTGATTCATAGAAACCCTTGGGTAAGTTGGTACCAGTGCGTTAAAACGCTGGATCTAAGCACTGCACCTTGGTGTTGGCACGACGGCATAAAGATCTTTATGTTCATGCCAAAATGAAAGAGAAATATGCTTCAGAATCATTCAACGTTGTGGAAGAAGGCAAGGGCATGGGCACTTGCCCATCGAATCGTCGTCAGAATCGAATCGCCCACGTGATGCTCCTGCTGCCAAGCAGCCCCAAACTGTATGAGTCTGACGCCGAAGTTGTCAAACCTCCTTGCTTTAAACCACCATGCTCTCCCTCGCTCGTAATCTTGTGCGGCCCTCTCTCGCCCGCTCATATGCAGCCCGCACGGCCGCGTCGCTGCACACCCTGCCTGACCTACCGTATGCGTACAACGTAGGTTCCGTTGGACTCGCTTATACCCAAACTAACTTGCAGTGGGCAGGCATTGGAGCCTTATATCTCAGAGGAAATTATGAAGCTTCATCACACTAAGCATCATCAGGCGTATGTTAACGGACTCAACGCCGCAGAGGAGGCGTACGCCAAGTCTGACTCGACCAAGGAAAAAATCTCCCTCCAGTCCGCGCTGAAGTTCAACGGTGGCGGTGTGTATCGTGCTCTCGATATGTTGGCATGATGATAGACGTGTGGTGCACAGGTCACATCAACCACTCCCTATTTTGGAAGAACCTTGCACCCACCGACGCTGAGGGAGGAAAGCTCGAGAACGGACCACTGAAGTCTGCTCTTGAACGCGACTTTGGTTCCGTGGATGCTTTCAAGAAGACCTTCAACGCTAAGACGGCTGCCATTCAAGGCAGTGGTTGGGGCTGGCTCGTAAATCATCAAGTCATTCCATTTTATTACCACATTCTCATGAGTTGCCGCAGGGCTACAATCCCTCGACCAAGAAGCTCGAGATTGTGACTACCGCCAACCAGGATCCCCTGATCTCCCATACACCCATTCTCGGAGTTGATATTTGGGAACACGTAGGTCGTTTTTCGCAGTCCTTTGAAGGTCCTATAACTCACCACAACCCTCAGGCTTTCTACCTCCAGGTACTTCCACATCATATGCATGCTGTGGTGTCTTCTGAATTTATCATTGCTTCCTAGTACAAGAACGTCAAGCCCGACGTAAGTGCACCACTGGTTGTTCAAGATGGCTTTGACGTTCTCGTCCCCGTTTGTTCTAGTACCTCAACGCGATCTGGAGCGTCGTCAATTTCAAGGAGGCTGAGAAGCGCCTCCTTGAGGTTGCTAAGTAGGCTAATAACGCACTGTATTACAGCTGTATCATTGCCAGGTAATTGTACGGCTGCTCGTTTCAAGCCACACATGAGCAGAGACTGCGACCAGAGATTGAGAAAATGGTCAGATAATCATGTCACAGATCCGTCGACGCCGATCAGGAGCCACGCCAAAAATCATCAAGACGACAAGCGACCTTTGCCACTTCACTTGGGCCTGTCTTTCGTGCTCTTTCAACTTGGATCTCCAGGTCGTCGAAGTTCGGCCCGGGGATGAAGGGGATCTGACGCACATAGTTCTTCACTGCGCAGTTCGCCATACCCAACTAGCCAAAGAAATATCTTCCATCTGTCAACTTTCCACGTCTCGGTACATACAGATACAGGACTGAGTATGGCCGTGGAACTTGCGTTGTCGCAGCAGGCGATATCATCTATCAAGGCTTAACGTGAACACATTTGGGATTCAAGCACAAGAAGATGCAGATGGTGGGTGAGCATTTCCCGTCTGGGTTCGAGCACCTCCAGATCCCAGAGCGGACTTTGCAGAACCTGAGGGTTGGAGCGAAAGAAATTCACGCTATCGTCCCGATGCCGGTGGTGTTCCCCTCACGAGTCGCGTCCGGGCTTGTTTGTTCTACAGGTGAATGCGATTCGCGATCAAGCGCGTACTAGGAGCTTGGGGTGGGTCGGCTGACGCCTATGGGAGAGCCGAGGTCCAAGGAGTATTCGTGGTCCATAACTCACGAATAGCACTGTGGTACCAGAGCCAAGCCAATACACCTGTCTTCCAGCTGGCGCCTCAACCTGGCTCAAAGTTGCACACGTCTTGTGCATAGATGGCCTTTTAGTATATTTTGGCTCCCATTTTCCCGAAACCATCGCAGCTCAACATCTCGAGTAGAGAATCATATAAATAAAATGTATTGCTTTGACTACCGAATGCTAAATGTACACGACCTCTATAATACAATGCCAGACCACACTCGCAACCCACCTAGTTTTCATTGAACTTCGACCTTCCACCACCCGGCGCTGTCGACTCTCCCCTCAAGGGCGCGACTTTTCATGGCGCCTTCCCTGTCATCTCGGCGTCCTGTGGTCCTTCATTTGTTTCTTCACTGCCTCTCATTGCTCTCACCGCTCCCCTCTGCTGGCCAGGTTACGGCGAACTCCCAGGGTCTTTCAATATGTTCAGGTGCGTGACAAGGTGTCTTCTTCTCTCGATGCCTTCTCATACCTCCGCAGGGCAGGTATTGTGTTGTTGCTGTGGGGACGCTAGGATGGCTTGAGGACCAACATTATACCGGACCTCATTTTGTACTTCCATCATCACTCCTTGACACGTCTTTTATTGCTCTTTTTCAGCTGTCCATCTTTACGTCGCCGTCTTGAAGTATGGGGAAATTATGACAAGAGTGTCGTGGGCAATACTGGGGTGGGATTGTGAGGACTGTTGAGTTGCCACGTAAGTTGCAGACATGTCACGATTGAAGCGGAGATTGAATGACTTTGAACTTTTTGCGATTGTCTTTAACCACAGATGAGTTTCGACGAGAATTTCTTGGGTATATGTGACCTCAAATGTATTGTGTATCAACATAAAGTACAATGAAGCAAAGCAATGAAAATGGCAGGTCCACTAATGTTCACACGCATATATGGAGGCCAGGTGAGCGACGCCGCTGGACTGTCAAATCACCTAAATTTCCTTGGACAGCTGGAATATTTCCACCTGCCTGTGACCTATGGTTACCTAAATTCCAAATCAGCCTTTTGTCACACCCATATAATTGTGCCGGCTGTCATCAACGAAATGCACAAAGTAACTTGCGGCTGGAGTGGTTGATTTGTACAGTGGCGTGGGAATAGCAATTGTTTGCCGAGTTTCTCGGTTTAGCTGTTCACCTCAACCCTGCCTCAACCACCAAAATGTCCGACTTCGAGAACGATATCGATGATGAGCTCCTCGCTTTGGCCGGCGACGGGCACGAAAAGAAGCGAAAGAGGCGCCAGGGGTCCTCAAAGGCCTCTGCTTCCAAGAAGCGCAAGCCAGAGTAAGCCCAGAGTCTCTGGTTCACAGAACCCCCATTTTACGCTGTGCGGTGGATTTTTCGCAGTATGTCTGACTCCGACGACAACGAGCCAGAGAGTGAGGAGGAGGAGGATGAGGAGGAGTTGGCGGACCCATATCCGCTCGAGGGCAAGTACGTGGACGAGGAAGACAGACTTTGGTAAGTAAGGAGTTGCATCACCCTTTATAATCCAGCGTCGCCTGTTTGGCTTACCATTCCTTTGTGTTCCCCCACCATGCCCACCTACCTTATGGACAGTCTTATGCAAATGTCGGAGATCGAGCGCGAAGAGACCATCGCCCTGCGCCTCGAGGAGAAGCAGAAACTTAAGGATAAGCGTTTGATCGCGCAGATGGTCAAGGAACAAAATGGGAGTGTTGTGGATGGTGTGGCTAAGACTGCGAAACGTATGTCCTTTTGCCAAGCCCCTTCCACTGCTTGCCGTTCAGAAGTTGACCGCGGTAATCAATGTCAGGCCAACACGTCGCACGGGGTGCGACGAAAGAGAAGAGCCGTAAACTCGATGAGCTGAAGGCGAAACGGAGAGCCAAAGATGAGAAAGCACGGGTGAAAGGGATTTTTATCTCATAAACTCTAGATCATTAACCATTGACGACAGAATAAAGGCTCGCCCAAGCGTGACCGGTCGTCGTCGCCCATGGACATGGAGATCTCGGACGAGGAATCGGAAGATGGTCAGATAACGAAGTACGAGCAGGAGGAGGAAAAGGATCGGAAAATGTTTAGCAAGGCTGAGCCGGAGCTTGACCAACCCGCAACTGTAGAGGACCTGGAGAAGTGCCGTTTAAGCCGCGACTTGCTTGCGAAGCATTGCATGGCACCGTGGTTCCAGGACTACGTGCAGGGTGCGTCGTGCCATCGCTTCTGCAGATACACACTGACAATGATTTTCGCTCAGATACATGGGTCCGCTACCTCGTTGGTCCAGACGACAATGGACAGCCTGTCTACCGTATCTGCCAGATACTAAGTATGCCTCCTTCTGACATCCCTCTACGTGCACCACACTGATACTCTATCGAGATCTCGCCGCAGACTTCGTCAAGCCATATAGAATCAATGATAAAACCGTCAACCAAGCGCTGGAACTCAAGCACGGCAAATCCGTGCGGTCATTTCCCATGGACAAGGTGTCCAATGCTGTTTTTTCCGCTGTTCGTTATGTCTTTGTCTTCCCTCGCTTCGGCTTCTGACTGCCACTTAGAAAGAGTTCGAGCGCTGGGCGAGAACGTGTGCTCAAGAGGACGTCAAACTTCCGACCAAGAAAGCCTTGGAGAAAAAGGTCGAAGACATGGCGAGATTGGTCAACCAACCGATAACAGAGGTGCGTCTCAGTTACATCAGTATTACCTTAACTTGGATTCATGTAGTCTGAATAGAGCGACATCAATGCCATGCTGGCCCGGAAGCAGCAATTGAACAATAACAGACCAACTGGGTTGACAGCCATGGACAAATCACGGTTAATTCAGGCGCGCACGCTCGCCCAACGCCGGCAGGACTACGCAGAGGTCGCGGAAATCGATGCAAAATTGGCCGAGCTCACCGCTGCCCTCAGTGACCGCAACTCCCGCCGCGATGAGACCGTGGACATGGTCGCTAAGGTGAACGAGCGTAACCGCAAGGCCAACTTGGAAGCAGTGCGCAAGGCTGAGCTCGTAGAAGCCGAGCGCAAACGACGCGAGCGGAAATTCGGTCCCAATTCTGGTACACAGACCCCAATCGATCCCAGTGCAAGGCTGAAGATCAAGCCACGGCTGTTCGATGTGGCGACACCCACCACCAGGTTTGTGTTGACATTTCATCCCTCCCTTCGTCCTCATTTGTGGTTCTGCTTACCCAACTTCATCATCGTTCAGACCCGGAACTCCGAATACTGTGGGTACGCCAGCTTCACCGGCGAAAATTAGGATCTCATCATCGCACTCGATATCTCCTCTGCCGCCTGCGGTGGCCCCTCTTCTGGGACTGAATGGATCCGCCACTGTGAAAAAGTCTCTGGAGGCGACACTCTACGACTCCATTGAAATTGACCTGGGAGATTTCTAGAGCTTGTGCAGGGTGCACTCCATACCCCATGATCTACCGCCACGATATCGTCCATTCATCACACTCCTCATTCACATAACTATCGTCGCTTTGTTTTTATTTTTGTCCTCGTTGTGTACAGATATTAAATAGGTATGGGCGCGCGTGTCACCATGCCAGTGTGGGGGAAATGTTCTTAAATAGGGTACGGTCAAAATTTGTGGGAGAGCAGACTGTTGGAGCCTCCTGGAGTCTGAAGACGCGCCATGTGGTGAGCCCCTTGTACCTTGTCCCAGCACCTGACGATTTGACCATATGTTGATGTAGGTGTGCGGCGCGTTACGCGCGTGGTCCTACGAATTGCAAACTTAGTTGGCACTCGGCTCGAATGGGCAATGGGTCGGTCGCGCCTGGACGCGACGTGCCCTCATCTACGATACTACTTATCTGGAATTAACTGATGTATTCCGTACGAGACCTGTTTCGTTCGGAGCCTGTTCTGTGGTTAATCGTTGGACTACGATATCCATATCTGTCTCTTTGAATTCGCTGAATAGCAAACATAGTACATGGCGCTGCAAAATTACCAGTGAACGTCTATCATGTTCCCTCTGACTGTTATTCAATACAACGATGGTAGCGAAGGCCTCAGTCACGATATCGATGTTCGGAACAGCCCATAAATTGATCGGAGCCCCGGCAGTATGTGAGTATGAATGATCCGGCCTCCTGCCCCTCTTGCTCTTGATTTTCTTCGTTCGAATACAATTGCAACAGACCGCAATCTGTTCTGTTCTTCGTATAACCATGCACGCCGCTACACCTCTTCCTTTCTCCGAAACGGTCGCAGCGATCAAGTCGTTTCTCCCCGAGAAGCTGCAAACACCGCGCGTCGGTATCGTCTGTGGATCTGGGCTCAGCGGGCTCGTTGAATCGTTCAGGGAGGTTGTAATCGTGCCCTATGATAAGCTTCCTGGTTTTGCAAAGAGTACTGGTGAGTGCTTTTCGGTTATACGTTCCGTGAAAAGGTCAATTGAACATGATTGGGCGCGATTAGTGCCAGGACATAAGAGTTCGCTCGCGTTTGGGCTCCTGGGAGCTGGAGAGGGGGTGCCGGCAGTCGCCATGCTTGGACGGGTGCGTTGCGCAGGCATCGTCATCGACGAAGATGACCATAGCCTAAGGTCGAAATATCACCATTCTACAGTTCCACCCCTACGAAGGTCATCCATTCCCGACTGTTGTTTACCCGATTAGAGTGATGGCCAGGCTTGGGGTCAAGAGCATGATCAGTGCGTATTTTGTGCTCTCCCTTCTTTTCTGCCTCTCATTTTTGAACCCATCTTTGTAGTCACTAACGCGGCTGGATCTCTGAACCCCAACATCCCAGTCGGGACAAGTAGGTGGTGTTATCTCAACCCGCCATGCGCTTTATTTATGCATACCCAGTCGTTGTCATCCAGGACCATCTTGCGCTACCCAATCTCACTGGGATGAACCCACTACTCGGCCCGCAAACATCCCCTGACCACCCACGCTTCCTGCCACTCTCCGACGCTTACTCGCCCACTCTACGCCGCCTCGCGTTCCTCTCTGCTCATAACCTGAAGCTTGAGCGTAGCGCGCTCGCAGAGGGTGTCTACGCATGGGTCAGTGGCCCAACATACGAGACGCCCGCAGAGGGCAAGCTCCTAAGAGGCGGTGGTGCCGACGTCGTGGGTATGAGCACTGTGCCTGAAGTCCTTGCCGCCAGGGAGGAGGGGCTCAATGTCATGGTTATGAGCTTGGTGACGAACTTCGTTGTCATTCCTGACAAGTACCGCAGCATCCGGGAGGAGGTTGAGGCAGAGGTAAGTCAGCATCATGCACATATCAATTAAACGGATACTTATGCTGCTTCTTCAGCTTGCGGGAAAGCCCCTGGAACTGCCTGTGGCACAGGTCGTGTCTCACGATGAGGTGCTGGAGGTGGGCCGCGAGAAGGCGGAGGTGTTGAAGAAGCTGGTTGAGAGCATTGTGGAACTTATACCCACTATTCCTGAGCTTCAGTAATTGGACTAGAGCATGGCTAAGTACGCCGCGTGATTTGGAATGGTTAGAACTAACGGACGGATGTACAAAATACATTTGAGCATATAAATTTCAAGCTACCTGCAACAGAGTGGCGCCGCGCCGCGGCATTTGCTCGCTGGTCATCATTACTTTCTCTTGAGGGGGCGTTCGCGGTTATGTATACCCAGGCCTCGTTCCGCATAGCCTTAACTTCAATCAAGATGTTCAGCTGGAAATTGATCGAATAGTAACTTGTATATTCTGCCGCTACTTTAGATCTATTGACACTGTTCGGCCTAGGCCCAGTGCAAGACAGAGCAAAAAACCCGGGAAACTCACCGTCAAATACAGGGTGCTCAACAGTGCAAGACCGTGGAGTGGCTCTGATCAAGGCCAATTTCGGCAGCCGGCCTTATGTTTCGGGGACTTGCACCAAGCAATTTAAACGGTCTTGTCCAAGGTGGGTTAGGGTTTATAAACAGCTTCTCCTCCACTGGTCTCCTCTTAATTCCTTCTGCTCATCTTGAGCCCCTATGGCGCTCGCTGACCCATTAGTGCCAGGAATATCCATGGAGGACGACCTAGGGATAACCTATCTGGTCGAAAATGCTCAACAATTCTGGTCAGGTGCGTCACTGCTCACACGGTGCAATTCATAAACTTTTGCTGATTTTCTTCCCGATGGCAGAGCTTGAGGACATGTTGAACTTTGGCAAAGATGATGTGCCAACCCTTTCTCTCCTGGATTCGACGCTCCGGAGGTTTCTTGCTCTCTGTGCAGCGTACCATGGCACGTGCCTTGTCTCTCCATCTAGATTCAGGACTTATCAAATTCATCTACCAGAACACTATCTGCAGAGCCCATTGCAACTGCAACATGCATGCGAACTTATTCTAGACTCAGAGCTCTTTGAATTTCACTCAGAGCGCATGTGTGAAATTCTGGTCGATGACCTTCAATCGGTGTGGCCCACTCTATCATATTCCCGATATTGTGGCGAGAGCTGATAGATTCATAACAGCAAACAGATCCACATGCACAATTAATCTTCTATAATGTCCTATTGGGCTATGGTCGCCGCCGGTCAGACTTTTTCCGGTCCCACAAACGCTGGCAGCCTCTGTTGCCCCTCATCATGGACCATATCCTCGTGGAGATCGACCCTGACGTAGAGGACACATATTTCGGAGTGTCTGGCGGCTCTAATGGGACGCTAGCGAACGTGCCGGTTCCCATTGAGGCAAAGCTTAGGAGCCTGGGTGTAAAGCTACTCTACGAAGTTTGTCGGGTACAAAAGCTCTCCGTGCAGGATCTCCGTGCGTATTCTTTCATCTGTTCTTCCTTGACAAAGCTAATAGAAATTGCTTACAGGAATATTTGACGACGCCTTCATCGATTACTTATTCGACCTCGTGGAACAAACCAGGCACATGCACGACGAGACATTCAACTACAGTGTCATAAAGCTGATTGTACGTGTCTACTCGCACGCTTCCATAGCTCTTGTTGACCATTCTTAGGTCTCGTTCAACGAACAATTCATGGTCGCGTCATTGGGTGGAGGGATAACTCAAGAGAATGATGATTCTGAATCTAAAAATCGTGTTTTGCGCGTCCTCATGCGTCGTCTTGGGTCCAGCAAGACCTTCGGGGAAAACATGATATTTATGCTCAATCGCGCAGGTAACCTTGCCGTTATTTCAACATCACTCCTTCCTCAATTGCGGACCCTTGCCAGATCGGACACCTGAAGACTTGTGCATGCAGCTCCTCATCCTCAAGATTCTCTATGTCTTGTTTACTACCAAAGGCACATCTGAATACTTCTATACCAACGACCTCTGCGTGCTTGTCGACGTGTTTCTCCGCGAACTGGTTGATCTGGATGAAGACAGCGAATCGGTGCGTCGATTGATACCCATTCTTTTGCCTGCTCTCAATCCAATTGCGTGTAGTTGCGTCACACATATCTTCGAGTACTCCACCCACTACTGACGAAGACCCAACTGCGTGAAGTCCCTTATAAACGGACACAAATCGTCTGCTCCCTGGAATCTTTGGTCGCAAATGCACGCATGCGGGACATCAACCCTACGACAAAACGCCTCGTCGAACGATGTCTCAGCGGCGACTGGTGTGTCAACCTCGCGAAAGCCCAGCACGGTATCGACGGGGAACGTCCAGCGATGCGCAGTCCGACCCAAGCGCACGTCGGACTCAGCTATATTCCCGCGCCCACCCAGGCCCAGCTCCAGCGCTCCAACTCCAAGACACTGAAGGCTAGCAAGAGCGTGGAAGATATCCGCCCTGCTGTCTCGCGAACGGAGCCTCCACGCCCACCTCGCTCCCCACTTGACAACCTACGTCGCCCGAGCTTAAACAACGCGAGTTCAACCAGCCTCTCCGGTGTCGCTCACGCTATCGCCCCATCGTCCAGCTCAAATCCCAATACCGCCGCCCAGCTCGTCTTACCCAAGCGCAAAGGCACCACGCACTCCCTCGAGGTCGAAGGCCAGTTCGCCAGCCAACGTCATGCCCCCGCGGCTCCTCCGCGCCCGGAGAGCCTGCCTCACCACAAGAGCCACCCTCACTACGACAAGTCACTACTGTCCGTTCCCGCGTCCAAGTCTCTACATAGCCTGCCCCTACCGCCGGAGCCTGCCGCCCCACCCCGTCCACATAGGCGCTCCGCTCCCCCGCCACCACCGAAGCGGCGGAAACCACCCGCAGTGCCAGTTGAAAAAACGCGCGGGGGCGGGACGATCACCACTATCAAGTCGTCCGTGACTGTTTTGCACTCGTAGTTGTAGGGATCCCGCACAAGTGCACTGACACCCTCACCTCATAGCACCCTCACCGCTTTCGCTGGTCCTTTTTCTACACACAGAACGATGATGATGATGAATGACGACGATCATAACCCAACATCCTCGGATACGATACTTACTATAATATTTGTACTGCTAGTCACTTCACGAAACATATACCCAGCGATCTTTCATACGCATGATCATGATGCTCGCCAGTGCTTAGGTCGTCTGTTTCTGAATCAGTCTCCGGTGCAACGTATAGCGGTGCAGGTTGCGCGTCTGCCTTGGGACATGTCATTCCAAGATCTTCTGCCCTCTAGATCTTGGTCTTGGAACATCACAAAGGGCAGCACTAGAACGGTAATGGCAGGTGCAATTCTGTTGAGATTTAGACGGACTCTGGCGCTCTCTTGCAGCACAGCAAAGTTTGTGGCCGAGAGTGTCATTGTGTCCTCGTGAGTGCTGCTGGTAGGGTCAAGAGGGCGTGAGACGCGTTCTTCCTCTTCAGCATCGTTGCGCTAGTTGTCTTCCTCGCCAGCCTTACCAGCCTTCGTCGCCAATGAAGCTCGAGGCTGAGATCACAAGGTGGGAGATGTGTTCCATTTCATGTCGACAAGTGCGAGGGTAGTGTTCCAACTTCTTCCTGTACTGCCTACATGACCACGTACGCTTGCCACAATTGTTGTCTACAACTGCGCACATGTTGTGATGAGATAGAAAAGCCGCTAAGAATATAACATTATGAAGGATATGTAGTCAGCTGCAAAATCAAACCAGGTGTTTCCGACAGTTGAAAAATAGAATCAGACTGGATCATCAGTCTATCGGGGCGTCCGCGCTCACATCAGTGCCCGTCCACCATCTGGGGTACGCCCATCTTCGAGGGCGGCGGCGGCACGCCAACATGCTCTCGATCTCGTTCCCTCTCTCTGTCAATACCATTCGCTCCAATGAACGAGCGATGTGCACTCGGCCCCGGAAACGTCATAC
This sequence comes from Asterophora parasitica, assembly GCA_018282005.1. NCBI lineage: Eukaryota > Fungi > Basidiomycota > Agaricomycetes > Agaricales > Lyophyllaceae > Asterophora > Asterophora parasitica. Next base: position 17,786 of record JABCKV010000057.1, read on the forward strand.
CTCCTCCTGGAGGCCCTACCGTCCTACCCCCACCCGCTACTGCCACGCTCCCATTCCCGTGCTTCATGGCGCTCCCTTCCATGGTCGGAGTCAGTGTGCGCCCGGGGCCTGACAGGGCGGAGTAAGTTGCAGGAGCAGAGAGCATTTGGCCTGCAAGCATTTTGTTCGCGAGTGGTGATTGAGGTCGAATCTTGAGGCTGTTTGGTGGAGACCGCACTGCTCCTCCAGATGAAGAGGAAGGGGGGAAGCGCGTTGGTGAGCGCAGTAGAGAGTTCGAGCTGTTGATGTTATTGGACGACGATGCAGCTGCGTTTGATGGGCTATTACGCGGAGGCGAGTGGAGACCGAGTGAATTTTGGCGAGAGGCTTGCTGAGAGTGAGGTTGAGATTGAGAAGAGGGACCAGGAAGTGGAGGGGGGCCGCGACCGAGGGCACCACCGCTTGCATAGCGATGGATCTGACTGGGAGAGCGTGAATGGGCGCCTGGGCCGTCGTGAGGTGGGAAGGAAGGCCCAGGTGCACTCCACGCACCTCGCGGCGACCCTGCGCTGGTCAACGCGTTGGATGAGCCCACACTCGGAGGGGCGGCTGTAGGAGCTGGAGGAGGAGGCGGCCCATGATTCACTGTATGCGCAGAGGGTGGGATGGCGAATGGCATTGCGAGTGGACGATCACGGTCATCGGGGCCAGGAGGAATCATGGATGCTGGACCCAAAGAAGGAACTGGGCGGGCTGAAGAACCAGTCCTGCGCATGTTTTGATCTCTGTCGCCGTAATAGTCACGATCACGATCGGGAGGAGGGCCGTGGTGGGGGTCGTACGACTTTGACAATGTGAGGTTGATCACTTCCGTCGGGTGCTGCTGGTGGTTGCCATGTACAGGATATTCTCTTTCTCTTTCACGTTCCCTGTCCCTGTCCATCCCTCTGTCCCGTTCTCTATGCTCTCTCTCACGCTCCCGCTCCCGCTGCACGGTCCGCGGGCTCCTTGATATCGGAGGAGGCGGGAGAGAACCAGATGCGTGCCCGGGCGCTCCAGAAGAGGGATGACCATGATGGTGATGGTGCACGACGTGGTGGTGATGGGGGCGGTGGTGGTGGCCCAGAGGCGGAGGAAGAGGCCCAGATGAAGCATTCACACTCATATGGTTATGGCTGTGATGGGAGGGAAGGGGGTGCATGTGGGGAGGCAATGGCGGCGGGGGTCGGAGTTGTCCTTGTGTGTGCTGTTGTTGCTGGTGCATGTGGTGTAAGTCACGATCCCGCTCGCGCTCTCGTTCCCGCTGGCGTTCGCGTTCTATCTCATGGTGGTCCCGTTCCCTAGCACGCTCTCTGTCTCGTTCCCGGTCCCTCAGGTCTCGGTCCCTCAAATCTCGCTCTCTATCGCGCATCTCTCTCTCACGGAGGTCCCTCTCCCTCTCTGTGTATAACCGCTCCTCATCCTCAGCGAGTTTAAGCGGTCTATCCTTCTCTCTCCCTTCCCTTTCGCGATCTCTACCCCACTCTGCGCCCTTGGGACCACCAGGCCCCGCATAAACCCTCTCCATTCCCATCCCAGTGCCCATCCACGAGTTGCCACCTCCCCCGTTCATCCTCACACCCACACTGAGCCCAGGCGATGGCGAGCGCCCGACGACCCGCATGTGTCCCGGCGCAAAGTACGCGTGTGCATGTGCGTGCGGGTGCGGCTGGGACTGTGGGTGGGCGTGGCCCGATTGCGAATGTATGTGAGAGCGTTGGTGGTGCGAAGTGTGATGAGGTGGCGGAGGGCCTCCATGCATCCCCGGTGGGCCCATGTCCTGATCCATCGGATACCCCACATGCTGCACAGGCGGGGGACCATGAGAGTGGTGCATCGGTGGTGGGGGCGGTTGTTGCTGGTGCATGTGTATGTTCCTTGACCCTGGTGGGCCTGTGAACGCACTCGGGGGCTGTGGGGGCGGTGGCAATGAATGGTGGTGCTGCTGTGGAGGTGGAGGCGGGAAATGCGACGGAGGTGGCTGCTGTTGCTGCATCCGATGCTCCATGAGGCCAGGCCCCGTGGGCGCACCAAATCTTGCACCCAGCGGAGCTGGGGCATCCCCGTATGAATCGTAGCTCCCAGGGTGTGGACCACCTCCAGCCAGGCCAGGCCCAATACCCAACCCGATACCAGCACCATTCATCCCCATACCCATGTTGAGTTTCGGATTCGGGGTCGGATTGATCACATGGTGCACCTCGTACCCGCCGCGCGTGCGCTCGCGCTCCACGCGAGCCTGTAGGAGAAACTCGAGGTCTCCAGCGATGTCTGTGGCAGAAAGGGGCGAGAGGTCGGGGTACACAAGTTTCGGGTCGTCCGTTGTGAGCCCACGCTTGCGCTTGTGCGAACTGAAGTTGGCGTAGGAGGTGCCAAGGGGAAGAGATTTGATGATTTTGCGAAGGGTGGGGGGAGGGGGAAGCTCTTGTGGGAGGGCGGGGATGCGACGAACTGCAGAAAGGCGATGAAAAACAAAGTGTCAGGGGATAGGGCGAAATGTATACAGAAGGAGACGTGCCAGGCTGAGGCCGCTCAAAAGCCCGTCGCTCGCGCTCCATGCGCCTGCGCTTTCTGTTCGTTTCAGAAATCATGTCTGTTTGAAGTTCGTCCCGCGCGAACTATGATTAAAGCCATCAACATCATATCTTTAGCAAGTGACTCAAGCACACCTTCCACCAGCTCCACGTCGCATCCTCGTCCGCCCGCCGGCGTTTCTGCACGTTCGCGATTTCGTAGGAACGTTTGCGTGACGCGAGTTCCAGGCGTTTGTCGCGTCTGCTGGAGAGCTCGCGGTGGAGGTGAATGAGCTCTGGGTGCGTGCCTACGGAGGTGAAGTAAGCGCAGTTCCATCCATGTATGTCAGTAGGACGACTACATACCGTCATTGATCAATGCCTCCTCCCATGCCAATCCCTCCATTTTCTCAACATACACGCGCTCACGAAGGAGCGCAAACTTGAGCTCGATCGTCGCGAGGACGTCAAGGGCCTCTGCGCGGTGGGCAGGCTGCAGGTCGGATTCGAGCATCTCCAGGTCCGCATCGTCGTCCGCGTCTGGATCGACATCTTCTTCCGCACCATCGGCGTCATCCTGCTCCTGGTCCTCGCGTTCGTGATCATGTTCTTCGGCGGGATCTTGGGCGTCTACCTCCATAGCCGCAGGCGCCCCTGTGATGTCCTCTACCTTGCTCGCAGGCGCAGGCGACGGGGCGCGGGACGAAACCGGTGTCGAATGTGGTGTTGATGATGTAGAGTCCAGCTCGTCGATGAGCCCGGAGCCAGCCATGATACTCGACGCTGCGGCTGCTGCAGCCAGAGGTGCAATATCCTCGGGCGGTGGTGCAGTCACGTCCACATCCATGATGGTGAGTGCGGACTCGTTTGCATTGGGGCCGTCCACGACATCTTCGTCCTCGTCCTCGGTTTCGTTTTCGCTTTCGGGCCCAACGTCGTCAGCCTCGTCGACCTCATCTTGGGGCTCCGCCTCGACCTCGACCTCGTTATCAGAGCCGTTTTCGTTGATACCATTTACGATGTCATTGAGCGTGGAAGCGCCGTTTTTCTCGCTGCCGGCATCACTGGCCGCCACAGACTTACGTGTGGATCGTCGAGGGCGATATGAGGGCTCGTCTTCGCCCGACGACGCCTCGCCATTGTCACCGTCCTCCTCGGGTGGATGTCCATTGGACACCTTCTTGCTTGGCCGGACGCCGTCCTCCTCACCGGTTTCGCCCTGTGCGCCGGCCTCCTCATCCTCCTCTTCCTCCATAGCCCTGGGTGGACCGGCCATCTCCTCCTCTTCTTCCTCCTCCACGACGTTTGTAGACGACGAGCGTGTCTCGGCCCACCCCCACATCGGCGCCGGCACAATGCTGCTGGTTTTTCGTCGGCCACCACGGCGCGAGGGGCGGCGACCCCTTCCACCGGCAGCACTAGCACCTTTGCGTGGCGGGTTCCAGTGGGAGACAGCTTCCTGCTCCTCCTCTGTAAGCTCTGAGAGCTCTGAATCGCTGTCTAGCCCTGCCCCAGCGCTAGTGGGTTCCGTGGAGTGCGAGTTGCCGGTATTGTTGGTATTGGAGCTGGAGTTCACGTTGACTTGCTTCCCTTTCAATGCAGCCTGGGGCGGAGGCGACGGCGAAGGAGATGGGGAGCTCAGCGAGTCGAGAGAAATTGTCGAGCCGGCCATCGTGGCCGCCGATGAGCTCAGTGTCAGTGTTTGTTGTCGACAAACGCTTGGCAAACCCGAGGGGACGTGCGCAAGAGTCCCACGCGAGAATCTTATCTTATCGAGGAATGATGTGATCGCCATATATCAGTTAAACTTCTCAAGTACTGCTGCTGTACAGCCTACGTACAAGTTCAGAGAACGTAGGCCAGCAAGAGAAGTGCAGTGAGAGGCTGGTGGGAATTTCCCGTGCAGTCAATCTATTTCCACGAAATTCCATTCTTTGAAACGGTCCAGGCACACCAACTTGTCAGTCAACATCAACATCTCGGCACGCAGCTCGCAGAGTAGCTCACATACGCGATCCTCACGCACGAACAACACGACAGAGAATCTCATCCTGCGCACAAACTTCACAGAAATTCTAGTATCCTTCACCCTTACACGACCTAAATTGTTAAGGTGACTGTGTTTCACATCTCAAAACACCGCCGCCTGCAGGGGGGTCGAAATGGGAAAATCGCACCCCGAGTCAGCGGAAGGTATGTAAGCTCACTCTCTTCATTCGCTCAGGCTCAACGTAGCTTTTTGCTTCAGCGACTGCGCGGGTCCTTCAGGCTGCATTTGATCTGACAGCACCCGAGGAGGAGGAAGAGGAAGATTGGGAGATGCGCATGGAGATGGAGAGAGAGGACGAACAGCTTGAGGCTCAGTGGCGTTATGAGCAGGAGATGGAGGACCGCTCGTATCGGACGCAGGAGGACTGGGATCAGTGGCATCAAGATGCGGAAGACTTTCGCAAATGGACTGAGGATGTGTACGCGGAGCGCATCAAATTGCTGGAGGAATCTACCAGGAGATTGAATGAGATGTCGGCGATGATTAGGCAGATGGCCGACCAGTTGGAAGAGCGGAGAAGGAGGATTCAAGAGGCGTTTTTGCGCGTGATGCAGGAGAGCACTGAAATGGTGCTCAACTGGAAACCCATTTCAATGCCCGACTTGTTCATTGGGTGGGAATGTAGCAAGGACAGGGAGTTGGAGAAAAGGCAAGGATAAGGATGGTTTTTTTTCCGCCTTCGTGCAGAATGATTCATATATGCCGATGGATTGATAGCTGCGCCACCGCCACCGCTTCTTTCGTTTTCCTTGCCATCACTCACCACTTTTATATGTCGACTTCGTTGAAGTATACGCCGTCCGTATCAATGTAATGTTACTGGCCAGTGAGCGTCGTCAACAGTCACGCTTGCAGGCGATGCATTTGCTGGCGTTTGCCGCCAGCGTCCAGCAGCATATGATCAATTATTACCGGTACCTTCGATTCAACAAGTATCGCGTAGAGAACAAGCTTACACCTTGTCGTGGGCGGCGGGATTCCGATGCATGACACTTGTTCCTCCAAGTGTAAATAACGTCAAGGTTCGGATTTCCTTTTGGGCGTTATTGCGGTATCTCTAGTCTAATTATAGGGTATTATTCCCACATAATCTAATCTGATTTGATTCCATCACGGTCGTCTCCGTCAAGACTCGAAATCTTTCCACAAGTCTTTGAATGTAATATTTGGTCAACCAGATGATTAGTACTTACTACAGCACACACGAAAACACGACAAAATGCTTCTCCTTGAACCAATCTAGTACTCCTGAAATCCTGATCTTCACATTCCCGCCGACCCCGTTCAGGGTGAGGTGTATTTGTTCGCTCACATGAGTCGTGGCGCTGGGCTGGGAATCTTGGCCGTCGACATGCGGTCGGGGTCATCGATTGAATACTTATGGAGAGCATATCGATAAAACGTCGAAGCCGCCGAAATGATGCGCACCCAATTTAAATAATGAGTGTGATCAGAAGGTTCCAACGCAAAGTGGTATGGTCGTGCCGTACCCGGGCGTCTATTCTGTAATATGTAAGGCCATCCATCCTTGTGCTCAGGAACAGCCCGGCGGCAGCCAAGACGGCACAAAGATTACTGATCATTTCAATTCTGGCAATCCAGAGCACTACTTAGCACTGTGATACAGCATAAGTATGGCATGCCGATGTGAGTGCTGAGCGCTGAGCGCTGAACGCAGCCTGAAATCTGAGCCTGAGCGAGTACCGAGTGCCTGAGCAATGTACTACATAGGGCTCGGAGCCGCGAGCAATCGGCAAACATTTCGTTGCGATCAGTGACATCATAAAGGGAGATCTCAAAAATCCAGATCTAGCGGAACTCGTACCTATTCCGGAGACACGGGCCAAAACGCCGGCTCGCGACGTGACCTTGCCAACTGCGCGCACAGGTACCACTTTTACACTCTTCGCGTTTGTAAGGCGAAAAGGTGGAGCAATCCGCAATGATCGAACGGCATGACTCCGATTCGCAGACTGTCAACAAATCGCCAAGGGAATGGGTTTGCCAGTATACAGTGTTGCTAGTCGATCACCGATCCTGTTTTCAAAGAGACATTCAAGCCTGGTGGGGTCGCAGTGGGGATGGAGGGAAAGGGTTTAATATTTAACGGTAACAGCCTGGAATTTACCGAAGACACCACAGGGTGTAAAACCTCTTGTGGCAAAAAGGAGAGATTTCAGGGCTAGATGTCATGACGGGAGCAACTGGTGGAAGCGCTTAGCGGCAGAGGCCCCGATTGTTACGGTTTGGTTAAGCGAGGAAATGTATTGCTGTAGTAAGCGCGGGTCGGGATCACCACCAATTGTATTTTTTTGGCTTGTACAACATCCCGCACCAATTGGAATTTAATTTTCGTATGCAAGTAAGTTCGTTCCATTGCAAGTCGTTCCTTTCATCCCGCGACCACCTATGAGGTCCTTCACGCTCGCTGATTCCGGTCATTGCATCCCAGAACATTTTGTTCATCGCCCGCCCCTGGTGAAGACCGAGGCTTCGCTTTCCCCACATCTTTTATCACCTAGTCTTGCCTCTCTCCAGCACTTTCAGTTCAACTTTCACGCAACCCCGTCGTCGTCCTCTCACGGAACACTTCCTTCTTCCCGCCATCCATCGGAGCCACCTGTTTTGTCTCACAATCACGTATATCGCTTTGGCTCGAGCTCTGGCCACAGTCTTATGTCCAACCAGTCCTGGCCACCGTCTCCAACTTCTTCGCATTATCTGCCCTCGGGCTCGTCTCGCGTGATTGACGGGAGCAGTAAGTATGACTTGGGCTTATCTCAGCCCTCCATGTCGTACGCGGATGAATATGACGACTCTGATCTTGTCGATATTTCCCCTCATCCTCCTTCTAACATCGAAGGGTCTGGTGCCACGGGTGCGTCATCAAACACCACTGGGAAGCACGTAAGACGTCGCAGTAGCAAAGGTGCGTACGCTTTGGGTGGGGATGGGATTTGTTCGGCACTAGTAGCTGGCCCCGCAATCACCCCGCCGACATGATATCCATGGCTTACCTTTCGCGAAAATTCATATAGCATGTGACCAATGCCGGAAGTCGAAGTGTAAATGCGAGCGTCCGTCGCCTGGGGAACCCTGCAAGAGCTGTGTAATGCTAGGCACTGGTGAGCACCTCGTTCCCTTCATTTGTCTATTCATTTCATCCTCCGAGTCCGCACACCTTGGACTTTGGGCGGCACGGTGTTGTATAGACGTCGCCACTGAGAATATTCAACACACTGTCGTTCTACATCCCCATATGGAATGTCTGTTGTTGACTCATGGATTCTCCCATCCCAGCATATCATCACCACTCCATCTCCAAAGTACCGCTAATCATTGATATTTCTTAGCTTGTACCTTTCTCGGCCCTTCCAGGAAGCGTGGCCCACCCAAGGGATACATCGATGCGATCGAGGCGCGCCTTCACCAGACCGAGGCGTTGCTGGGAATCATGATTTCTACCAGTGATCCTCGCGCACAATCTCTGCTGCGAGACATTGCCAAGGTTCGTTCGCGCCCATTGACTCCCCTGAACCGCACACTACGGTCCTAGGATCGACCCTTGTTACCCTGTTGCTTGAAGTGCCTGGCACATCAACTTCCTCTCTCCTTTGCTTTTTTGAGAGTTTTATTAAGATTCAGTCCGCTAACCACGGATCTTGACTACTTTTTAGGATCCTTTGGCGAAGGAAATCATCAATCGCGTTGATAATTCACCATACGGCGTAAAAGGTCGAAAAAGGACGGGCGGGTCTGGTAAGCCTCGTGTTGGGGCTGATCACCACGCATCAGGTTCGGAGTCGTCTCAGTCGACATCTCAGAGGACCGGGTCTGCTAATATCGACATCACCTCCACACAGTACGTATTTGCCAATTTATGTCTCACGAGAAATCAACATTTCACACTCCAGCCCGTCCAATGAATGGCAGGACCAAGTGTCGGCGATCCTCCACACGCTGCCTCAGACTGAGGATGTCGATGTTTCCCCTGATGCGCCACCCGACAGCCACCGCCTTCGACCACAGACCGGCGCACCCCCCCTGAGTGCCTCCTACTCCGGTTCACGCCCATCGTTGCCATCCACTTCACACACTGACTCCGACGATACACACTCACCAGGCCGCAGGACGCGACGACGCGTTGGAACCGAAGACGTGGCCTTGCACCTGCACGAGTATGCACACTTGACGGGCTCTACAGCTATCTCGCATCGCGACTCGCCCTTGGGCCGATATGGATACGGCCCGGAACACCGCGAGCCATATATGGCGAGGCGCCGGTGGAGCGTGAGCTCAGCTGACAGCGCTAGCTCAGCCAACGAAGAGCTGACTGGGGCAGTGGGACAGCTCAGTCTAAACGAGGACGAGCAGGTACGGTACCATGGGAAAGCAAGTGGACTGCATCTTCTGGGCAACAAGGAACGGTTAGATGCACGCAATGAAGGTGGCATTTGGTGCGTATCCTTAACTTGTCATTCGAGTTATTTTTAAACTCTTCCACTTCGATGACCAGGCGGTTTCCGAAAGCTCGTGTGTGGCCACCTCTGCAGTCCTCGGTCTCGGCCGTCATGAATGGTGTGGATGAGTATGCCAGCCAGCTCCCCGACCAATCCGTGCAAGACCATCTTCTCGACCTCTATTTCAAATTCGTCCAGCCCATCCTTCCCGTGATACATAAGCGAGCGTTCTATGATGCTTATACAGCGTACGTATTCCAGTCACTTTCAATCGTCTTATCCACTGAACTGGCTGAGCAGAAATAGCGAATCTCCCCGCTCACCAGAAATGGGTTCAGGATCCCCTTTCAACAGACGGAGGCGCCGCGTCCCAACTCTCCTCCTCCTTGCCATGTACGCCACCGCAGCCCGGTACTCAGAACTCACGCCCAAACCCACGGATGCTTCGATGATGTGGGAGGCTGGTGATGAGTATCTGAACCAAGCCAAAGTCATCCTCGATGGCACGTACGCTGCCTCGCGGCCGTCAACATGCCAGGCACTTCTCCTCATGGGTTACCGCGAGATCGGCATCGGTGCGATGGCGCAGGCCTGGACATACATTGGCATGGCCATTCGTATGGCACAGGACTTGGGCATGCATCGCAGTGCAGATGGGTGGGCTCGTGTTGATCTCGGCGGAAGGCTGTTCGGCGAATGGGAGCTCCATGAAAGGAAGCGTATCTGGTTCACCTGCGTAATCATGGATAAATATGTATCTACGTATATCGGTATGTCTTTTCGCTTTCTTCCATATTGATGCTGACATCGTTTTCTATATCTACGAAGGACGACCACTAATGATTTTCGAAAGAGATTTCGATACAGTGATGCCTAGTGAAGACGACGTGAGTTCCTTCTCTGATATAACGGCTCTTTCCGTTGTCTTATCGTGTGCTCAAATAGCCGGAAGAACTTGAAGATTGGACACCTTCCTCATTTCTTGGAAAAAGCGAGATGCCACCGCCAGTTCCCGGAAGAATCATCTCCTGTTTTAATGCTTCGGCCGGCCTCTGTAGGTCCCCCATCTCTCATGTCTCGAAAATTTCTTTCTGACTTTCATGATTCACGCCTGGAGCCATCATCCTAAGTATGACCGTACAAGCCATCTACGCCGTTCGGCCGGCCTCGAGTCGACATGCTGAGTCCAAGATCCTTGAAGCATCACTGGACAAGTGGTATATCGAATTACCACCCCATCTGCGCTACGATCCAGGATCCACGAAACGGGCTGTACCTCCACCGCATGTTTTGACGCTCCATATGCAATACTGGTGCGCGGTTCTACTGCTCCATCGCCCTTTGTGAGTACCATCCTTCCCAGTCTCCCCTTGTACTTGACGTGACGGCGGTTAGTATTCGGAATGATTTGTATCCTTCGAAAAAAACGTGCGTTCTCGATCTTTCCGACAGTCGACTTGATCTTTATGATATTGCCTTACAGCCCCGAAGAATTCGACGACGTCGAGGGGCGGGCACTTGCGGAAAAAAGTCACGAATTATGTGCCGGTGCTGCAAATCACATCACGTCTATCGGTATAGCATCTTCCTCTCTTTCTATTCCGACTACCCTCACAATATCGTCAAGCCACTCTTTATTCCGAAGTGTATACTCTCGACCACTGCGCAAATTTCCTGTGTTACTACGTCTTTACCGCCAGTATAATGCATGTCACTGATCGTGAGTGTCTACTACGATGCGGGCTTTTTATTTATTATTGATTGTGGGCTTATAGTCACCGCGCACCCCACCGATCCACAAGCGCGTATGGGACTCAGCAGATGCATGGACGTATTTCGCATGATGGAAGTCCTTTGGCCTAGCGCAGGTCGGGCTCTAGAGCTTCTACGCGGATCCAAGGTCAATATGCAGGATGCAGACCTTGCGCCGCTGATCAGTGCCACTTCCCGCCCCAAACGCTCGGCAGAATATCCTCTCAACGACGCTTTCGACAGGTCCGCCCCCCCTGACCCCACCACGGATCAGGACTACCTCGAATTGCGGCCGCCGTATACCCCCCAGTACGACAGCAATACCGCCTATACTTCTACCGGGCACGAAATCCATTCACATCCACAAGAATCCACTCCCAATCCTCCTGCTCAGGTCCCCTATGTACCATCGTACGATCGATGGCCTTCGGAAAACTTGGACGGCAGTTCACACGGGTTCTCGGGGGCGCTCTCCACATCGGTCCTCCCCCAGCTCTACAGCACCGGTCTAGTGGATGACCGGCATTCATCGGCGCCCCATCGTGTCCAAGTACACAATTCGGACCAGGCGCGGACAAACCGATACCCTCAATATTGGAACGACTTCTCGACCTTCCCGCAGCTCGGCACTGCATATGGCGGCTACCAACAGGCTTCAATCCTACCACAGCAACCCCCACATCAGCAACATTATTCTTCAGCACACATGCATCTTGCTGAATCCTATAGCTTATATAGTAAGTCGCTCAAGTTTGTGGCGGTTTTTTCCGCCCTTGTCTGAACATGTTTTTCCCGTAGATCAACACCCTCCTTTACATCGATAAACCGATGCCCGTGTTCGTTTTCGGCTCTCTGTTGTGTACTTAATTCATCCCTATAGACACTATCTTGCTTGCTCGCTATCGCTGTATACTCATACAACAAATGTACTAAATCTAGACAGTCCTCCATTGAATGTAGACTTGATACACAAGCCAGGTACGATGAGCATTGTATGAGGGCTTTGGCTATTTTTTGAAACCTCATTGAAAGGCTCTACCAGCGAATTCGAAGATGAGATGAGACGGAGAGCGGTAACATAGAAGAGGTGCTGGCAGACAAAGCAACATTATTACATAGACCCTCTGGTTCAGTCAGGACACCGTCGTCGGCAGACTTCTGCGTCGTGCCACCAAATCACGACGATTTATGTGGGAGTTCACTGAGGGTAAAGTGGTTGGCGACGCATATTTGCCAGAGGACCCTCGGGAGTCGGATGATCTCAAGGCGCTATTTGGATCTGAAGACAAAACCAAATAGCCGTCGATGAATCTCAAAAAATTTCTGAGCGCGACCATACTTTTCCATGCCTGACGCTTTCTTCACGTCCAATAAACCTCGCAAGCGCAAGCGCGTCGAATCTGGGGGCAAGGCAACCTCGTCCGGGAGCAGCACAAAATTCACGCGCAAAGGACCATCCCAGGGTTTTGCAAAGCATGGCTCGGCAAAGGTCAACGGCGTTCAGAAGAAAAAGGGTCGAGCGGCCGATGAGGAACTGTCTGACCAGACGGACGAGGGTGAGGGAGGGATTGATGATATGGATCTGAGGGGAGATTTGGATGTGGACACGGGAGAGAGTGGGGAAGAGGACCAAGACGAAACGCCGGCGCAGAAGCGGTTACGTTTGGCTAAATTATATTTGGAGAGCGTCAAGGAGGGCTTGGGTGAGTCCGTGTCGATTGTTTCTACTCAGAATCTCATTCTTTTTAGCGGATGGAGAGTTTGATGCGGCCGACATTGACAAGGAACTCATCTCTGCGCGACTAAAGCAGGATGTACTTGAACACTCGGGCAAGGTTCATATGTTTATCGCAGACTCGGTATGTTTAGAATTCCTCTAGTGATCTGGGCTGACAGTTTCTCTCTAGTTTGATTTCACAAAACCTCCGACGATGCTCTTGCGTACCCGCGGACACCGCTTCTCCGTAACCTCAGCGGTCGCCTCAGAATCCGGGAAACATCTTTTTACTTCTGGAAAAGAGGGTTCGATAATCAAATGGGACCTCTCGACGGGCAAACGGCTGGCGACGTTCCACAAAGTCCGCCCTCCGAACTCCAAGGAGAAGGGGAAGGGGAAAGCTCCGCTTGACCTTGATATCAAAGGCCACACTGACGAAGTGCTTAGCCTGGCATTGAGTCACGATGGACAGTACCTTGCGAGTGCTGGGAGGGACCGGAAGCTGGTGGTGTGGAATGCGGAGAGGGGCGAGTGGATCAAGGCGTTTGGAGGAAATCTTGGGCACAAGGACATCATTTCCGTACGTACTGCAGATTTCATCGCCCACATATCCCGCTCAGAGCTCTCTAGGCGTTGTCTTTCCGCAAAGGAACGCACCAACTATACACCGGCTCGTTCGACCGCACGCTGAAGGTTTACGACCTCTCGCCGTCGGTCATGGGTTATGTGGAAACATTGTTTGGCCACCAGGATCACGTTCTTTCGCTCGACACTCTCCGTGGGGAGACGTGCGTGAGTGTAGGCGGTCGTGACAAGACCGTTCGGTACTGGAAAATTGTTGAGGAGAGTCAACTGGTGTTTCGTGGTGGAGGCCGCAGTCGCGTCCGGGAAGTCATTGAGGGGGGTTTGCGGGGTGATGATGAAGGAGACGACGACGACGAAATGGATGGCGTGGAGAAGAAGGAGAAATTGGTCGAGACGAAAAACTTCATTGAAGGGAGCATCGAATGTGTGGCGATGATCGATGAGACGACCTTTGTTAGCGGCGGTGACAGCGGGTATGTTTTTACATTCTTTTTGCAACTCTTTGTTCAAAGCCAACTCTAGTTCAATATGTCTATGGACGACGCAAAAGAAAAAGCCAATATTCACGCAACCCCTTGCGCATGGGCTCAGCGAAGCCGCCAGCGAGACGGAGGGCGTGATCAAGACCCCTCGTTGGATAACATCACTTGCCAGTTTGCGCTACTCCGATGTGATAGTGTCAGGTAAGCAAATCGCCTCTTTTGACGTTGGCGCAACGATTTCTTACACCGCCTCAGGCTCGTGGGAGGGCGACATTCGAATATGGAAGCTTGACTCTAAACTCAAGTCGTTTGCTCTTGTTGGCACTGTACCAGCACCAGGGGTCGTCAATTCCCTTCAATTATTATCTCCGCCCAAAGACTTTTTCGACCGTTCCACGTGGACTACCTCAAAAACTTTGACGGATGGTTCTACTCGCGATGACTCTCTCACGATAAGTCACAAGAAGGGTGACGTCCAGCCGATCCTTCTTGTCGCTGGTCTAGGACAGGAACATCGTCTAGGAAGGTGGCTGAACGTGAAGGAGGGTGTCGTCAATGGCTCGATTGTAGTAGCCTTGTCACCGCGGACGTTGTGATAATTACTAGACCTATATATGGCGCGCCACCAATTCAAGCAAGAATGGCCTAAATCCGGTTTACTGTGGTATGTACTTGGTAGCTGCCAATGCCAAGTTGCCAACCGCACGTGACTAGTCCTTAACTTACCTTGCTACTAGTACTATTACTAAGCGGCATTGTCGCGGTGGGCATCGACGCCACGGTCTCGACCGCCTTGAAGTTTTGAATGATCGCCGGATCGGAACGCAACCAGTGCATGGCTTATAGGGCAAGCTTCATCAGTACACAATGCATCAAAATTTTGGTTTCCTGAATTGAAGGAGGTGTGATGCTGGCAGGCATAATGCTCTGTAGGATCTGCTTCTCTCCCAAGTGCACTCTGGCCAGCGTTTGCAATTTTCTCGATGTAAAAAACGTCTGCAGATGTCCCATGGCTTAGTTGGTTACGGCGTCCGACTGTTATACTCTCCAATCGGAAGATCGAGAGTTCAAGTCTCTCTGGGACAGTGTGTACGCGGTGCACCGCCACGTCACTTTTTTTTTGTCGACGATTTGATCCGGCTACGCGGTCCGAATCTCCCAGGCACCGATCGCGGCGCGAATAAGTTTGTCAGCGGCGACGGCACCAAGTGGGCCTCGAAAAATCCGGCGTTTGTGCTCTTGAACTTGCACCACCACCTGGTCCTCTACGCCACCGTATACACTTGCGCCACCATCGCCATGTCAAACAACCAGCCGGCCTCTGTCCCCCTTCCACCGCGTGGATCAACTCCAAAACCGCAAAGGCCAGTATGGCCCATCAACGTGTCTCGGTCTGGCGGGAATGCCCCACTGGCCGCCAAGTGCGCGCGCCCCACCCGTGCCGACGGCGTATGCTGCAAGGAGCTCAAGGCAGATGAGAGGACGCTTATTGACCCGGATGTTGTGCGCGATGTGTATGCTCTTCTCTGTCCTTATCTTTAGACTTTTCCAATTACTAACTTGATTTGTGTTCTTTAAAGTGTAATCGGTCTGAGCGACGGCCTCACGGTCCCTTTCGCTCTTTCTGCGGGTCTCTCCTCCCTCGGCGAATCGAAATTCGTCATCCTTGGCGGCGTCGCCGAGCTCATCGCCGGCGCTATATCCATGGGCATTGGTGGCTTCCTCGCCTCGCAGTCCGAGCGCGATCACTACCGCTACCTGCGCACACAGACTGCCTTCCGCGTCGTCCGCTCATGCGAGGGCGAGATGGAGAGGGAGGTTGCGGACGTCCTGGCGCCCGTCGGTGTGGATGAAGATACATGCAGGAAGGTCGCAAAGTGTTTAAGAGATGTGGAGGTTAGGGAGGAATTGACGGAGGTTGGCCATCCGCCTCAGAGCGATGAAGAGACTGCGGGCTTGAGGTGGAGTAAGGAAGTGGGGATCACGCCTTTCCTCCTCAAGTTTGGTCTCGGGCTTGGTGTGTTCTTTCTATTGTATCCGCCTTGCGAAACACTGCTGACGCATTTGCACTTGCAGAAGAGATCCCTGACCGCCGCCTCTACATCTCGGCCTTCACAATTGGCATGGGCTACCTCGTCGGAGGCCTCATTCCTCTTCTCCCCTATTTTTTCATCCCTCGCGCACACGTCGCACTCATCTACTCCTCCATCGTCACCGGCATTATTCTCCTTATATTTGGCGCCGTCAAGGCGCATGTGACTGGCGCTGGCGTGGGCCCCGCCGGCTACGTGTGGGGCGCTGTCAGCACGTTGCTGGTTGGAGGCGTGGCTGCTGGGGCTGCGTTTGGGATCGTCAGAGTGTTGGAGGGGTAAAATGTTCGCCGTTTCTTTTAATTAGACTATGGAAGATGGTTTTCTCTTTCTCTTCACAATTTCTTCCTTCTATGCTGTCCATCCTTGTGTCTGTATTCCCGTGTTCTCTATCGTACACTCTCCTCTAGTATTCCAGTAAAGTAAGGATAAGGAAATGTGTACGCATCCTGCAGCCTGCTTGACTTCCGACTCCTGAATGATGTCATCACATCATCACACCATAACCGCATCGGTGACGATCAGAGTAGACCGTTCACCGCCACTGGCCGGTCCCTATATGAACAAGCCCTGATATCGCGGGATTCTCAAACAACGACGTCGGGGAAGTCCCAGAGCCAAAAATGATGATGATGAAGTTTGTATATTGCAGCTGACAAGCGGCTTCATCCTGATTCCTGATTACGCAGGAAGAAGTATTTATAACGCAAAGGAACGGCATAGTGTGTTGTTGTGGCGCTCGTCGAGTGAATTTTGTTGTGATGCATAATGCGTGTCAGGTTGTGTGGCTGCGCGCGTGTCCGGACTTGTCCTTGACTCTCTATTGTCATCTACCTCGCTCATCTTCCTCTCTTTCCCCTGCTCTTCTCGCCATGGCCAGCTGCTTCTTTTTGGGGACCACAGTGGGTAATTCCATCCATCTATCCATCCCACATTCCTCCTCCTCCTCCTCCTCCTCCTCCTCCTCCTCCTCCTTCTTCTTCTTCTTCTTCTTCTTCTTCTTCTACAAGCCCTCGCTCTGCTTTCTCTCTCCCACCAGAGCCAAGAGCCAAAAAGCACTGCCCCGGAGAGACTTGAACTCTCGATCTTCCGATTGAAGAGAGAGTATAACAGTCGGACGCCGTAACCAACTAAGCCACAGGGCAAGACACATCCCCCGCATCACTCGAAGAAGATATATGCAATCCCAGGAGCGCTTCCATTTGCAACTATTGACGCGAGAAGATATACATGAAGTCGAAGCCGAGTAGATGGGTGTGGCGCGATCCCAACATCATGATGCCCAATCTAATAGCTGACTCGACGTCGTGCACTGGCGTGAGTTCGGCTGGTCGAGTGCGCCGGTCGGTACGTACGGCGACTGATCGAGTTAAAGCTAGTTAGAGGCCCACATTATACACTCCCTACATGCCATCTCTCAACGACAAACGAATCAAGCAACGCTCATATCCACAACTGCTTGTCGTCTGCCAAAGCACCACAGTAAAAGGCTACAGCCCCTGGTTACACGACCTTAGATCTATGGCCCAAGAACACTGGGCAGTTCTAGCTGAACACACGACCTGCCGGTGCACTGCAGGTTGCAGGGTAAGTCAGTGCTTGGAGGTGAGGCGATATGGACTAACGAATATCCGTTACAATCATGCGGTTGGAGGTATGGTACAAGCAGTTACAAACTCTTCCGATCTGAGTACCCTATCAAACGTCCACTATAATGGTTTAATCGCCTCTCTCCAAAAACCCTACTCCGCCCACTCGCATCTTGTTCATGAAGCTCTCATACCACTTCACGATGATGTTCATAGGCACGGACAACTCAGGCGTCACGCCTCCGCTGCCCTCCACGAAGCCCGACACATAATTGAACAAATTTTTCACGATTCTCTCGGCGAGGAGTGTTGGATCCGGCGTAGGGCCTGCGGGCTTAGCCACTGTAGATGGAAGCTGAGCAAGCTGAGCCTGAATCTGAGCTAGAGGCTCGATAGCAAGTCCGAGGACGGCGGTGACATCTGCGCTTGTGTCGGCGATGGATGCGGAGGAGAAGGCGGTATGGGTAGCTGAGGACGCGGACGATTGGATAAAGGAGCCGCGGAGGCGGAAGATCGCGGACGGTTTTTCGTTGGACAGCCTGTGGGTGGGATTGGAACGTGTTGGTTGGAATGCATGATAAATGGACATACATGCCCAGTACTTGAAAGCCTTTTCCAGGCCAGTAAAAGTGTACGGTCGCGCCGTAGCCATCCGGAAATGGAACTGTAAGGGAGGTGAATGTCAGTGTCGAGTCCGGACATGAGTTGAAACGCGCACCCGTGCCGAGTAGAAACACAGTGAGATGGTTCATCGTGCTCGCGTTGGGAAGCTCAAAATATGCGTGAGTCTCGTCGACTTGTTGGAGGTTTGTCTGGAGAAGCCGCCCAGCAACGCAGCACCCGAACATCGTGGCGCAACGACCACGCTCGTATAGATTGCTAGCAGGGCAGTGACCGGCTCCTGAGGCGATTTGGGGATGGAGCTGATGTGGCGCAGTCGCCGCAAGAGGACCTGGGGTCAAGAAGATGAGCTCGACAGCCGATGCATGCGCTGCATGTTTGACCTTTTTGCTTCTTTTTATAGGAAACAAGAGAAACTGGCGGAATCTACCCGATGATTCCTGAAATTCTCACGCAAGCGGATTCCGGAATGAATCTTGCACTCAGCCTGCACCCAGCATTGCAACAATCCTATACAAGTCTGAACTAGCAAGAGTAAAATACTCTGCGCAATTCTCATACACAAGAGGCCTTGTATACGAAATTCACACTTGGGCCACAATTACTTGTCACGGACGCCCTTAAAGACGCCCTGACATAATCGCGAAAAGAGACATCAAGTGACAGCTCATGGCACCCATACCGTCGAGCATTCAAGTTCATAGCGATTCCCCTCAGATATACAGACTGCCGCAACACTGTTCTGGTCTACTTTGAGGATGAGACTCCCCCGTGAGGAGGTCTCAGGGTGGGCATAGCCAAAGGATGCATACCAGGGAACGGTGCGTGTGGGTTCGGTGGAGGCGGAAAGTGTAGCGAGTATGTGAAGCCCGGAAATGAGCGCGGCCACGGCGGTTGAGGTCCGAGATCGTACGGAAGGGGCAGTGGTTGCGGCGTCAAGCCTTGACCAAAAGTCGGCGGTGGGGGAGGGCGGGATGAAATGTCGATGTGAGTACGCGGCGAGGCGCTTGATGGCTGTGGATGCTCGGAGGAGAGCGAACCGGATGTTGCTTTGACCTTTTCCGATGTCCCAAGGGCAACGTCGCCGCTGATACCTGCGGGCCTTTCTCCAGGAACCTTCTCGCCCAAAGGCATCGCCAGCCCCTCGCTGCCGTCAGCCTCCTTCGCCAACACCAGAGTCTCCCTCTTCATCGCTGCATTCTTTCTCCTCTTTCTCCTTCGTGTACTATTACTGCCTTTGGCAGGTTCAGCATCCATCCTCGTCTTCCCGCCAATCTCGCCCATCTTTCGCTTCGGCTGCTTCGGAACCTCCTTGGGTATGGTCGACAAATCTTGTTGCCGCTGCTGTATTGTCTCCCAGAAACTTCGGTAGCCCGGCGGGGGGAGCTCGCCTTGGAAGCGTAGAAGCTCGGGGAGCCCTAGCTTAGAAGCCGCCATTCCAGCGGCAACCCTTGCATCTGCCTTGGTACGGTACTCTGATTCGGCGATGTATCGATGTTCCTCGCCCTTCAGCGTAACAGTCAAAGTACATCCATAGGCTATACGAGTAGTCAGATTCTGTGCGCAGAATATAATCGAAAGAGGTTCACCGTCCTTGTCCGTATGGTATGTCCAGGTGTGGGGACATTGATCGTTGAGCATCGGGAATATTTGATCATGCACGATTGTTCTGAACTTCGGTGTGATCTTGTTCTCAATCGCGACGCCAACAGCCTTAATGTATTCACCAACGCCTTGAAGCATTGCTGACACAATGACAGCGTTTTTGGCGTCGGAGCGTTTCCCAAATATGGAGTCGACGAGGTAGGCGCGACGGTGCCCAGGGCGCTCCAGGACAAGCACAGCACCCATGACGGTAGAAATTCAGAACGCGAGCTATTCAAAGATAACCGGTACCTACGTTCGTAAATGGGTACCATCGGCCAGAAGTACTTCAGCGTGAAGCGCGCTCCTCGCGCCCTCGTGATCCACTCGTTCAACAGAGTAACAGGACCAATTTCAGACACGCGCATGTTGCCCAAAAAGCTAGGGAGTGGACGTGGAAGAGTGTCATACCAGGCGTCAAGCGATATAGGGGCTGTAGATATCGGCGGAGGCTCCGGCCTCTCCAGAAATCCCGAAGATTTTGGCCCGGCGTTGTTGATGTGAAGAAGGGCCCCTTCGTCAATCGCAATCTTTGCACAGGCGGCCTTGGATTCGCGTCCAGTGCGATAGTTCATTTCTGAAGTGGCATACACCAGGGGCTTATCAACAAGATGAACACGGAGAGCTGCACCCCAACCTAGTACAAAACCTATGAGTGAAACGGGCGAATGGACGACAGGAGAGTAGAAGAGTACTTACACAGAGTCTCTTCGTAATCAGATGTACGATACATTATCCATTCTGGGGGACGGCTGCTAGGAAGGTGTTCCAGACATGCCCTTTCAATGTCAAGCACGTGTTGGTCCTCATGGCCCTCAGCGGCGCAAGTGTGATTGTCCACACTGGCATCCCCATCCCCATCTTCCACCTTATTTGAATGTGCTTCCTTCATCTCTACCTCACCGTAAAGGATGAAGTCCAGAGCGCCCTTCTCCACAGCTATTCGGCCGACTTGCAACTTGGCAGTATGACTGTCTTCTGAGTGGCAAGGCTGACTCTCGTATACCCGAGACGCTCCCTCAGGTCGCGTGATTGTCAAAATGCACTGTATACCTAGAGAAACAGTCTCGTGGGCATGGTTCAAATTCAGTAAGATATTCACGCACCGTTAGGATCTCCAGGACACCGCACGATCTCGAACTGCAGCGCGTCCACGAGGGAAGAGTTTGGGTACAGCGACTTAAAAGCGTCTTCTAGGTCAAATATATGATCCTTTCCTTGTGTCAAGTATGTAGATGCCAAGGTGCACTTCTCAGTCGAAGGAGTGAGAGATGCAGAACATTTCAACTCAGCCTCAGAAGCAGGAGTATTAGGATGTGGCTGTTGAAATTTCGACAAGTATTCGCTGATTGGCAGCGCGCCAATTTTTCTCAAATTCTCGCAGACAAGACCAAAAGCTCGAGGAGGATGAGTCGCAGTTACTGTTGACATGAAAGTTCAAGTAACTGTCAAAAAAGGTCTGAGCGGGTACCACCAGTGAAAGCCGTGAATCCGATCGACGACTCTTGAGTCTTTGGTCAATGTTAATCTAATCCAATCTCCCAGCGTAAAACTGTTGTTTATAATTCACACTGTAGAAGTTCAAGATGTTGCAAAAAAGGTGTATTTGACTCTGAAGATCGTAGCTCCGTGATTCGGTTCTACCACTGTAGAGAAGCCGCCAGGACGAGCAATCCTCAGGGAGACGTGTCAAGATGCAACAAGATGCTCAAGCTGCTGGTAGACACCTTGTGTTTCTCAACCAATCTATTGAGAAGATTTGATATCATCGCGTAAAACTTCGTCCACATTGCAAACGTACCGATGGCAACGTCCTCTAAGTGGTCGTCAAAGTCTCCAAACTTCTGATGAAGACGGTCATCGCGCACGAGAGCAACAGCGCGTCGGGGCAAGTTCTCAGATGCGAGTTGGAAGGCAGAGTTCTTGCCGAATGGGAGGGCGTCCCCAGAGTATGGCCGCCAGGTTGACGATGTCGATGAAACATATGGCTAGACCGACGGCTATATCAAATTTGCGCGCGCGAGAAGAAGGCGTAGACATACAATCAAGGCAGCCTCGTCCGAGCCCAGCTTGTCACCATCGATCTTCCCAAGTCATGAGCGATGTTAGCGGGCGGCCCCAAGAAAAGTGACCGAACGGGACGAACAACAAATGCTACAGCATCGCTGAACCCCGCCTTGACTTTCTCCACGACCTTCTCCCCTATGGGCACCAATGATGTGTCGTCCAGTCGTTCGCTGGCCTGATAGAAGCCAACCAGCTTCAAGTTTATTGACTCCGCGTACTGTGCTGCCTTTAAGAAGATGATCAGTTATTCCGTGGACAAGAAAAACGATAACGCACGAGGTCGAGGCCAATTTCCATCATCGGACTCAGAGTAGTCCAGTGGTGTAGCAGGGGCACTGCGTCTTCGATCACGACAGCAGAGCCGGCCTTTTTCCCGAGAAGAACACCATTGACAGGTTTGTGTGGATGCTTGGCTGCATGAAAGAACAATTTGAGATAGGCCGACTCAGAGAATGTGTAGGAGGTCATTGTGGTCCACAATACACACTCAATGATCCTACACTGATCCCGATCTATATATACTTACTTGCCAACATTACAATTTGACGAAACCACATTCCACCGTACGAGCGAATTTCGCAAATGATATCACTAGCACAGTCAGAAGGTACACCGATATTTAGTTTCCCAAGTAGATATACAAGAATGGCCATCGATAGGCCAACTACGTAGAATAAATCATCTCGTCGCCAAGACAAGAGCCATGCATGTGTGCATGAAGTCCGCCAAAACCTCTCAAGCTCAAGGTCAGAGTCATTCTCTCCACCGACTAGACGACTCCCTATCTTCTGCCGACAGGTATCCATCGGAGTCCCGGGTACTCACAGGATACGCCCCACCCTCACGCACATTGCCGTTCCCGTAAGCTCCCATGATACCGGGGATACCCTGGGATGAGCCGCCACTCGCGGGCGATGAGCCTCCTGACAACGGCAGCAGTCTCTTCGCTGATGGCTGTAGTGTAAGGCCGAGGTTCGGGGATGAGGCGTAGAAGGGCCCAAAAACACGCCCAGGGGGCTGGCCAGCGAATGAATAATCGGACACCAGAGGCCGCGTACTGAAGGGGCTGCTATGATGCAGCTGAGAAGGGAGACCACGGCTCGAGTGCGACGAGGAGGAAGTGGAGGAGGAGCGGCTCCGAGGGGACTCGGAGATGCCAAGGTAGCCCTGTCCACCGGGCTCTGTACTTGTATCGAAGTAGATACCGACCTGACTATCGTTGCGATGCTGGCCAAGGCGAGACACAACATCGTCTTCGACGGGTTCGTTGGTAGCGTGAGTCTGGGGGTAGGACTGCAGAACTGCCGAGTCGTGCGGGAACGTGGGAATAAGCACCTCGCGCCTGCAGTCGTACCCAACTTCGCTCTCGATTTCGCACTCGCAGTTCTCAGGTTGGCACTTGCATAAGGCGTGACAGCAGGGCTGGACTGAGCATCCAAAGGCGCTAGAGTCAGGCGGCATGGGGTCTGTGACAGAAGTCAGGTATCCATCCCATAGAGGCTGCTGATCGGTCTGTGAACTTTGCATTACTATGGTGGGGTCACCATTTGGAGGTGTGGGGATACTGGGGGAGGAAGGCGGAAGGGAAGACACCTGGCGAATCCACTCATCGATTGACACTGTTTGATAAGCGTCGTGTATTGACAAGGACGTATCAGGGGGAAGCGATGCAGGGAGGGAGAGGATAGTACAGTCGAGGCAAGTGGAGCAGGCACCAGGATTCATGCAGGGGGAAAAGGCGGAGGAGGCAGGGGTTGCATCAAGGTTATGATGGACGCACCCGGGGCAGCGGCAGCCGTCGCCGCAACCACAGGTCGATGGGAAAGACGGGATGTCAAAATCGGTACCGGAGGGAGGCACTGTAGCTGCTTCCAACGAGCGCAATTGATCGCGTAGAATTTGTTCGTCGGTGGAGAACACGTTCGGGAAGGTGACTTCAGACATGAGGTTCAAGTTCTGGTTCTGGATAGCGTCAAACTGCTCGTGGGTGAAATCGTATGCACGCCCGTAAGGGCTGAAATGGATATCATCGTGTAGGCGGTGGCGGATAGGATGTCCATGAACAACGTCTGACGATGGATCGTGTGATGGCCCACCGTCAGGGCGATCTTGAAAGGTCGGACGTGGAAGAACAGGGCGCAGCTCAGCCAGACGAGCTAAGATATGGGATGGAGTTTTCGAGCCCCGTGAGCTCGAAGGGCTCGGAGACCCAGCTGCGTCTTTCTTGCGATGCCTGGGGGCACTTTTTCTTGGAGTGCAGCAATTACAAGGACCCCCAGATTTGCACGAACAGGTGCGCGCTAATCCTGACGATTGGTGAGCATGCTAGGGACACATTAAAAATCGCCTAGCAAGAGCTGCATACCACCATGGTCGGAATCCGACGATACACCCTCGGCGACCGACGCTCCCAAGGCTTCCGGCAAGCCGTGCGGGAACGTGGCGCTGTCCGGTATCTTTGTGTGGCCTAGGTGCAGAAGAATGCTTATGGCTAAGCTAACGAATAATTTTTTCAGTGCTATGGTGAGTCACACCTTTCTTCGTGCCCGACGACTGTGCTGGATGATCTTCTTTTGCTTCGCATATACATTTTACGTGGACTTGTTTCGTTTTGCGCAACTCTCGACAGTGATCGCATTGCGTGACCGGGCGTCCCTTCTTTTTGATTTCAAAAAGAGGGCGGTCGGTGTGTCGGCAGGTTGAAGACCTGTGACCTTTGATGCAGGTCTCGCTATTCAGAACAATTGTTCAGGATAGATCGCAAGGAAAATGTGACAGAAACGCTCACCATGCGTATTTGTTGCCGTTTATGAGAACCTGGGGAAGGTTTACATGGTAAGACCTTCAGAGACACCAGTTACATGGCACTCAAGACGACTGACCATGATTGCTAGCTAGAGCCCGCTGGTGGGCCTACACCCTGCCAGCTACGTGGACAGGGCGTGTTATTGACGAACTACCGATAATAAAGGCTGTTGGGGGAGATGAAGTTGCATGTATGAGTTCACAAATGGGATATGTTGACCACAGTTGACAGGGCCGGTATCTCCTTATGAGCGCACAGACCAGGTACATGCATTTTCATCGCGAGTAAACAACCACAAATCGTCGATCTAATCACCGTTGAACAACTTGACATTGAAAATCATCTCACTTGAACTTGGTGCCACAAATCCCTCACAGAATATCTGAAGCAGGCTTACCAGCTTTTCGAGCTCCAGCCTGTTGACTTTCGGCCAAGCAGTTCGCCCTTCTGGTCTGGAACAAATACCTAGAGCTGTCTGACGCCTTTACTACCAAGGCGTGGCGTCCCCTATTTTTTTTTTTTTCAAAGAACGTGGTAGCTGTGACTCCCATCACTTCCGGGCCTCTGCGTGGTTTTCGCCACAGGATCAAGATACGACTGGCTCACGACCGCTTCCCGGCCCTCCATGTCATCTATGGCCTTTGAAATTCTTTCAAGCACCCGCTCAATGTCGTCATATTTGCAATTCAGCCGGGCTGTACGATGCGTTAACGCATCGGCGAACTATAGTTCACAACCCCGAGATCTTGTGGCTTCAATCCCGCGATTCGACGGGTGTGGCGACATACATACTGCTGCGACACCAGCGTGGTCTGATTTTCCGCTAGTCAATATTCCTCTGTGGGGGATCTCAGACATGAGGAGGAGCTTTCTCGACATACAGAAGAGACAAACCCACGTTTTAGATGTCGGAACTATCATTATCTTGCGCCGCATGCCCACAAATTCTATTGTTCGACATGGTATTTTCATCTGGTATCCTAAATCAATCATTGTCTATATTTACAATGTATCCTACAACAAGTGACCCATTCTCAGGCGCCATACTTCGCCACGAAGCCTTTGTGGAAAGTCTCCAATTTTCCAACGTACTCATCCACGCCAGGGCACAGGCACGTCAACCTGTAGTGCCACTCGCCCTCCTTCTGCCCGAATCCGCTACCAGGAACAACACAGATACCGGTCTCATCCAGTAGCGCCAAGGCATAAAACGCGTCAGGCTCCTTGCCAGCCTGGCGCGCGGTCTCCTGTGCCTTCTGCGAGAGAGTGATCTGGGGGTATAAGTATAAGGCTCCGGGGGAATCGACACACAAGACTCCGGGAAGGGCGTTAAGGCGTGCAGCCATGGTCTTCGTGCGGCTGGCCAGGGCTTCGTGGATGGCGTCCGTCTCCTGCTTCCAGAGCGCATAGCTCTCGTCGCCCACCTTCGGCGGGCGCACCATGGAGTCTACGCCGATCTGGCCAGAGACCGGAGGGCAGAGGCCGACAGAGACCATCTTGTAGATCTGTGCGAGTATCTCGTCGGAGAAGTTCACACACTCGAAGTAGCCTCCGCGGCGACCGCATTCGCCGGAGACGCCCTTGGAGATGGAGTGGAATGAGACGAGGGGGACACGGGACTGTGTCTGCGCCACCACCTTCTTGAATGAGGTGAAAGGATGTGTTTGGCGGTGGTGCAGGTTGTCTTGGTACACCTCATCCGCGAGCAGAACGAGAGAGTGTTTCTCGCAGAGCTCGATAAGCTTCACCTGGGTTGCCTCGTCGAGAAGGGCGCCGGTAGGGTTACCAGGATTTATAATGACGAGTGCCCTCGCTTCGACACCATCCTTCTGTGCTTTCTCTATCGCAGCCTCGATGGACTCGACAGATGTCGACCATCCGGATGACTCATCAAGGTGATAAGGCAGAGCGGCACCATCGTGCTGCGCCAGAGTCGCGGTGTACAGGGGGTATTGGGGGATGGGAATTAGTATGCCGGACTTTGGCGACTGAATTAGCATGGAAATGAGGAGCGAAACGCCGGCAGAAGCACCGCCAGTGAGGAAAATGTGTCCGGGGTCAGAGGGGTATCCGTCGCGATCTACACGACGTGTCAGCGGTGTTCAGCGGTGTTCCGCGTTATCTTGCAGGGAAGATAGCTAACCTGCAATGAAATTCGCGACACTCTTTCGAATGAATGGAACTCCCTGGCTGTGCGAGTAAGCACCGATGGAGCCGATCTCCCTTGACAGCTCCTGCGCGCGCACAATGACATCCTTTGGGAAAACGTTGGGTGCAAGCTCTGCCAGTGCAGGCCACTCCATGAGCGCAGCTACCTGTAAATGATTGCCAATAAAGTGTCGGTGGACAGAAGTTAGACAATAAGCTGTTCGCGACGCACCTGCCTCGTGAAGGTGATCGGCTCCTGGTCCAAGCCCTTCTGTTGGGGGTTCCCAATGTTCGACGAGATGACCTTGTTGAAAGGCAGCCCATGGTTTTTCTCCTTCAGCTTCTCCCGGTACTCCTCGGCCTTGATAGCAAGCTCACCGCGCACGGCATACTCCACCTTGGCCACAGTGGGGTTAAGGGAATCCAAAGTCAAAGGCATGGTGGAAGTAAGAGTTGAAGAGTGACGAGTGGTGGACCCGCGAGAGATTATTATCGATGGAAACGAGGCTGGTCGAAGCAAGTACCGTGAGGCACTTGAAGTCACCATATAGAGCAGACGAAGTCCCGAATGATATCGAGGAAAAGAAATGGCTCGGCGTGCGGCACGGTGATGTTCTGAAACAGGAACCGATCAAATAGCCTAATCAAGGCCAATTCGGCGCTCACGTCGACGCTTGGTGGACGTGGCACAAGCACGTCTTGAGCGCCGTTCCTCGAGGTTCTCAGTACTGCTGGGAGTATGCGATAAATTCGTCAGTGGTGCGCACTGCACCAAGTCAGTGCTGACCAATCGGCAAAATGTTCAGTGAAGCCGGAGCTTCTGATTCTGAAGTGCCAAAGGACCATCGATTGTGATGTAACTATTGTGGAAATTAGAGGTCCAACGTTCGCGGATTTTTGCCCATGGCGTCATAATCGTGAAAGGGTAGTGAGGAAATGATAAAATGCGTAGATATATCGCCGCTTTGACGCCCTCTTTGACGCCTGGCGCGAAGGAGAGGGTGCAACTCGCGGTTTCCAAGTTTCGGGACACTTCCGGGACTTGTTCATTGAAACATTCACTCATACTGCAGACACGGCCGGACCTCGCAAAGCTCGCAAACCGGAGTCTGTCGTAGATGGCTAGATAAACCAGACTTGGCCGCAGAAGTATGTGTGCTTGATCGGCCACCAGGGATCTGAGATGAAGCCCTCAATTCAATGACGTCGCAGAGATCAAGGAAGGAGAGCCTTACATAGGAGATAGATGATTAAAGTTAGTCCCTCTAGTGCGCATGGGCGCAGTGTAATGCTGGCAAGATAATTTACAAGGCAAAAAATATTCTTTCTGCTTGGTATTTGAAGGTACCTCGATGGCATCCAAGTTGCATGTCACTCAAGAGTTATAGAACCCACAAGCATGGATAAGGAGAGCTGGTCTCAAAGTCTCGACACGGGGTGCGATGGGGTTACTAGAGCATCAAAAATCTTCTGGGCCAACCCCTTGGGATTTGTCTGCACAACCTGTAGTCAGAAATATGGCAATCAGTCACCCGAGTGTGTTGAGAATAAAAATCCGCACGAGATGACCAGTACCCTCGACGCGCGACAATGACGCAAGATGCTGCATCCCACCAACAGCAACCTTGATCACATCGTCTTTGACTTCTTGTGGGCTGAAAGATGCATTGTAAATGAAGCACGACAGTAAAGAAGTAACTACGTACTGGTAGTCGTTGACTGCACCGTAGATCAGGTGAAGAGGCACTTGCTTTGCCACGGGCCCTAGCAGGCCGTAGGTACGGCTGGCTCCTAGGGAGTCGCGGTAGCACGCCTAGGTGCAGGTGTCAGCGGCGTACCGTGCAAAGAGAAGGGAAACACACTGTTTCCTGTTTACGGCTGCACTTGAGGGTTATACCCTCCAGCTTATCTGGATAGTCTGCCGTGGGCAGCCCTCGCATACCATCGCTCTGAGAAAATGATAAGTCGGGGAGTAAATACGGGTCAAAATGACGTACCACATATTTCTCAGTACGCGATCATCCCATATCTTCCATGCAGGGCGGGCTTTCAGCAGTCGATACGCCTCATCTCGCGATGGCCAGATATCTCGGCGATTTATTGCACCTTGGGCGAGGAAATTATCGGTTTTCTGCATGTATCTGGGAGCCATGGTCATCAGGTCGCAAAGTATCAACGATTCAAACTTGAGGCGTGGTGCGTAACCATGAGCTAGTACCCTGAAAGGTGACGGTAAGCAGTAGTCTGGATAGAAGGGAGGAGAAACTTGCAGGGATGCAGCGCCCATTGAGTGGCCTATTCCGACCACGCGACGCGTGCCAAAGTCGACGTCTACACCAGTCCCTAGTCCTGCAAGAAACGCATGGATTGCGCGAGCATATTCCTCCCATGCAACTGATCACGGCCTCATAAAAACTGCAGCGTTTGAAGGCCCGTTTGAAGGCCGGAAGTCACGTACAAATTGGTTCGTAACCCCACTGCAAGACCTTCTCGTTCAGAATGGCCGCGTCCCCGTGATTTGGCGCGTCGATGGTCCACATTTCCCGCACTTTGACCATCCCGTCGTTCCTGCCTAGCAACTCGTACAGATCATCAATCGTAGGCTCCCATTGTTCCTTATGGAAGCCCGTTCCGTGAGCGAATACAAGCGTAAGTGAAGATGGGTCGTGCAAGTAAGGAGAATTAGCCTTCCAGTAGCGTTTTGCCGTGATTACCAAAGGGTAATGAGGGCGAGGATCAAAAGTATAGGCCTGAGTTAGGATAGCCATCCCTGCAAGGTTGAAAACAACATCTTCAAAAGCCGGTTCAGTGATGCGGACTACGACCGGTCTCTGCCGGTATTGCCGGCTGTCAATGGGTGACTTGGAAGTTAACACCATCAAGTTTCAACTACTGAATATTAACTGTCAGGCGGTTGGTATACACTATAGGGCCTTTACATTGGTGACAATTTTAACAACGACGCACCGTGAAGTCGGTGACAACTACTCAGAATGAATCAATGATTCTGAAGCTGACTACTCGAAGTCAATCATATCTGAGGACGAACAAAATTGCGATTGCTGGTCTAATATCTGGAGCGGCACTTAAACTGATGACGAACCGAGTCAGGCATGATCCCAGTGCCAGAAGGCAGAGCACTGAGAGCAGAGTCGCAACGAACTACATAGTACAGGTATGGATTCGAAGAACGAGTGCAATACTTCAACGTGACGTAGCGAGCGCACCTTAAGACCTGCGAAGTTGTTCGCTCTTACCATCGTAAAACAAGAATAGACAGTACCGACAGCCCTTACAGACCACCGGTATCTCAAGCCTAGTGCTGATCTTGACACTGTTCCCCCAAAAAAGCACAAGTCTGGCGTATTCAGATCGGTCGTTAGGGAGCATATTAAAGAGGCTGGATGCAGGCTTGGTACATTAGTAACCTGGTTTGGGCGACACATTCTTTGAGCTTGTTGAAGGCCTCTCCACCGGAGCAGATCCGTCCTAGTGAACCTGTTCGCTGCACGTGATCTTCGGAGATCCCCGAAATGGACTTCAACCTGCAACGAGCTACATACTTACCGCTTATTTTGTCGTTCATGAAAATGTGAAAATGATCTATTTTTGAAAATCGTGTTCCTATGGAAGT
The DNA here is from genome assembly GCA_018282005.1 of Asterophora parasitica. Classification (NCBI taxonomy): domain Eukaryota; kingdom Fungi; phylum Basidiomycota; class Agaricomycetes; order Agaricales; family Lyophyllaceae; genus Asterophora; species Asterophora parasitica. Next base: position 47,962 of record JABCKV010000057.1, read on the forward strand.
GACGCGTACGATGAACAAGAAATTCTGAAGGATTTCAGCTCAGAGAGTCTAATTCAACTCATCCCACACAGTCTGGCAATGATTTATGCCCATGAGGAAATTATCCTCCAGAAAGCCGACATTTTTGGAGAGGCTGCCAGGATTTTTCGCGACTGGCACATTTCGGGGATCTCCGAACATCACGTGTTGCGAACAGGTGCTGGGTGTTCTGCCTGAAGAGATTACTTACGTAACGTATTCGGCCAAATTGTATTCCATTCCATTTCAACGCAAACGTTCCTTCTTCAAGCTCGCTGCTTGGCGCTCTCCTCATACCTTACTTTATCGCCAGTGAGTATCTCAAGATTTGATTTTGGCTTCACTCAGACATACGAAGGGCGTCATGGAACAGGATCGCCCATTTCCATCTCGGCAGCATGTTTCCAAGATGTGCTCTTTGCACCTCTCGTTTGACCAGGCCACGGGGTTTTGCTACGGCGGCATCGGCGAACAACCTGGTCAACATTGTTGAGGTAGGCCCTCGAGATGGCCTACAGAATGAGAAGGGCGTCATCCCGGTTGATGTGAAAGTTGAGCTCATAAACCGCCTTGCGAGAGCTGGAGCTCAGAACATCGAAACGGGAAGCTTTGTGAGCCCGAAATGGGTCCCTCAGGTGGGTATATGTCTTTCTTGTCGAGTAATAGATGGGGTCAGTGGTATTTAAATAAACCCCGTAACAGATGGGCGGTACCTCGGAAGTCATAACGCGGATGGAACGGCTACCAGGTGTACATTATCCTGTCCTCGTCCCGAACCACAAGGGTCTGCAGAACATCTTCTCCGTACTCGACGAGACGAAGTTTACGCCTCCGATAACGGATGAGATTGCGATATTTACGGCCGCAACTGACGCCTTCACCCGCGCGAACCTCAACACTACCACGGCGGAGTCGTTAAGGCAACTGGAGCCTGTTGCGCGGACTGCATTAGACAAGGGACTGCGCGTGCGTGGGTACGTCAGCGTTGTGATTGCATGTCCGTACTCTGGGGCTGTGGATTATAAGCGCGTGAGGGAGGTGGCGAAGGCGCTGGCCGATATGGGGTGCTATCAGGTCAGCCTTGGGGATACGGTCGGACAGGGGACACCCGAAAGGGTGGCAGAGATGATTGAGGAGGTTAAGAAGAGTGTTCCGGTTGAGAAGCTCGCGGTGGGTTGGCTGGTGTTCGGTCACATTTTAGAACTGATGCTTTACTTCGTGTATCTTTGGTCTAGGGCCATGTGAGCTTTCGTATCTTCACCTATGACTCGGTATTGACGTGCTTCTAGTTCCACGACACGTATGGGACGGCTGTGGCCAATGTATTTGCGGCTCTAGCGCAGGGAGTCAGGACGATTGACTCGTCCGTGGGTGGTCTGGGTGGGTGCCCTTACTCTCCGGGCGCAACGGGCAACGTTGCGACGGAAGACGTCCTTTACGCACTTCGGGGCTCTCGGTATCATGTCGTTGGATCTAACAACGGGACGATCAACCTCGACGAAGTTGTCAACATCGGATGGTGGATCAGCGAGAAGCTGGGCCGTGAAAGCGTCAGCCGTGCTGGCCGCGCCATTCGTGCCAGCAGGCAACGCGAGGAAACCGACCGCAAGGCCAAACTTTGACATTTTCTCCTACGAATATATGTATGCTGTTTTGCATTGGAATGCAACCGACACTCGGCTACAAAGTCGACGACTCGACATGCATTACGAAGTGGGTCCGCTTAGATGTGGTCTGGCCGCTCCGCTGCCTGGTTGAAATTCGGCGTGTGACGCGCGGATTACCTTGCGATCTAACTCATAATAGCAAAAGTCCGCCGGACATGCTAAGTTCCAATTCCTCTGTCTATCAGCGTACTTGAACGATAAGTACCGTGTCATGCTCTTTTCTAACCTGTGGCACTCATCCCTCGAGACAGGTTGGGTAGAGAATAACATATAGTTGCCAGGAAGCCTGCCATACAAGATAGCTTTGGCATTGATCATGAGTATATTCATTCACAACGAATGCGATCATATCACATTCTCGCTTAAGTATGCCAAAGGCGAGCATATGTACGTAGGGATTCAAGGTTTCTCCAAAGTGGCTTACCGTTGTGTCGTCCTCACAACCAGATGTACAAAGATACAATGGAATGGATTCAACGTCAATAAATCCTTGAACAACCTCAGCTCTCTTTCCGAGAGTATGTTCCTCTGCCGATTTGTTCATTTATTCGCACCTGATTCTGGCTTATAGCTCTCGAGATCAAGAAACCTGGCATACAGAGGACCAGAAGTGCTCTGACTAGCGATGAGGTCGAGAGCCGGAAGTCAGTAAGCTTATAGCCACCGTCTGAGCTCACTGGGCTTCAAATTCTGACCATCATCGACATTGTCTAGACCTTGACCTCTCTGAGGTCGGACGTACCTCGTATGCCGCCTCGACATTGCCCAGGATCCCTGCTCCAATCACCGCTAAGGTATTATCTACCACTCTTTCTCAGAGTCATCACTGCCACTTACATACGATTCACAACAGTCCCTCGTTTAAGTGATTCATCATCAAACCCAACGCAATTCTTACATTAGTACTACTTAGTATAAGAGATTTACAGTGCTTTGGCAGCTCGGAATTATACAACACCTAGCCACACTGTAATGCATATCATCACATGCATCTCCCCGTCTGAAGTTCCTCTCCCGACATGTAAGGCTTAATTCCTTCTTGCTACGGAAGCAACGGCCGAAGTCACACACACAAGCAATTGGAGAAACCTCACAACTTCTCGTTAGACTTACAGCCCAGGCATTGGACCGGGATCAGGGCAACCGTAACGGCATGGGTCCATGATCATAGAACGCATGAGGGCTTAGATGATTCTATGATGGATGGATGGAAGCATGGATGACTACATACGTCACTTGGGAATTTCAAGAAGAGGTCAGAGATTTCACGGCACAAATCATATTCGGTACTTTATGCTCAGGTATCAGTGTTTAACATCCATGTAGATATGAAAGCGCCGTGTTCTTATACATACCCCGAGTGACAGTTCTTCCCATAATTGCTTTTCCTCCCAAGTTGGGAAGGGATTGCAGAAATGGCAACATTCCCATGACTTGCAAAACATGCGAGGCCTGGCCCTAGTGATATTCTAATCAGCCTAGTCGTATGCAGTTGCACATGCCAAACTACGCCTTACACTATATAAGAGCGGTCAAGGGTCAGCCATGGTCGCTGAGTGGCAGCAATGATGTATAAAAAGCAAGTCTCCTCAGGCTTAGGCTTGAGCTCACAGTTGACCTCTCACAAGTTGGTGACGCCGGCGGACTTCGACCGATATCTTGTAGGCATAGTTAGTGGCGATACGCCGGTCGGATTTGAGCGACGTGTTGACATTTTTGTCGTTGGGAATGGGATTGCGATATGTCGTACTGGATGAGTTCTGACGACAGTGGCACGGCACTGCGATGCGTCTCCCCGAGCCAGACCAATAATACCACGTGTATTTTGAGAGGGAGAGAGGCGACAGTTGTGGGCGACAGTGATATTTATGCTGTCATGCGAAAGTTGCTGCTCCATCCCCGATACAGCCTCAGTTCCCCGCCAACGGAACAGCAGTAACGTCGGCATGACTGAATGTCCTCAGTCCCGTGCGCGTGATTTTGAGGCGAGACTTGCAGTGCGGATCAGGGCATGCAATCTCGGCATCCGTCGACATCCAGTCGTTGGGGTGCGTAGCACGCTGTTTTGCTGCCAGTAGTGGCAGCACGGCACCTGTGTATGCTTGAATGGATCACTGGTAACAGGACATCCGGGAATGTACTGACTCAGTGAATAGATGGAGAAGCCTTGGCCCGGTGGGAGATGCAGCATCTCACCCTCAAGCCGGAAGCTATCCCCCGGCTTCGCGCCACAGAGAATTCGCCCATCTGGTGGGCAGATAACCTCGACATAGAGGTCGTAGAGCTGAAAGGTGTCTTTTGTGGTCGTGCTAGCCATAGTGCACGTCAGTGTGTGATTGCCAAGATGTGGGTGCTTGTATCACCCCTCGTTCCCACCTCGAGGACCTCGGCAGGCCGGTCCCTAGAAGCGCAGCAGTGTGAAATGAAAGGAAGAATGACCCTGTGGACGTTAAAAGCAAGCTGTGTCGAGAACGCCAGGTTGACAAGGTGAGGCGGTGTTGCGAAAATCATTAAGCCTTCGTCACCGTTGCCACCACATTACTCCAACCACACTCATCTCTTCTTCCACCATGGGTGCCCAGCAGAGTCGTTCGGATACGCAGACAGGTCATTTAGAGCGTCTGAAGAGCAGCTTTCCTGGCAGGCTCCGGAATGCATCCTCACTCTCCAGCTTAGCGCGGCGTCCACATTCGGTTCCGCCTGACTCAAAGCCTAGCTTCCCAAGAAATTCCAACAATGAAACTACTGGCGCGCAGAAAATAGAGGAGCCGACCGGGCATCCAAATGGGACAAAGGGCACGGCAGTCGAAGCGGATGAGTCGGTGAGTTGGACTTCCGTGATTCCGCTGTACTGGTGGCTGTGTTGTGATCAAGCTTTATCGAGCGCCCGTAACGTGCTCTTGTCCACTACCTTCTCCTCATCGGGTCGTCGTAGTGCTCATCGCGCTCCTCATTGATCACTTCTATAGCACACTCGTCGCCCACGCCCCAAGTCGATTATGCCCGTCACTGTTCCCTGCCAGGTGCGTGGTCTATCATCGATCATATCTCTTGTTCACCTGACACCATCGTATCGCTAGTATCGCACTGGCAAAACCCTAGGGAGTGGAACGTACGCTATTGTCAAAGAGGCGGTTCACATCGAAACTGGAAAGTACTATGCTTGCAAGGTCATCAACAAGAAGCTCATGGAGGGGAGAGAACACATGGTGCGCAGCAGCTTGGGATACCTGGAACTTTTCTCTTGAAGTTTGGGCTCACAGGTGCGGAATGAAATCGCAGTGCTGAAAAAGGTTTCCAGTGGTAACCGCAACATCGTGACCTTGCACGATTACTTTGAGGTGAGTAGTAATTTCTGGATCGCTTGGGCGTAGTCTAGGCCAGGGGCTCAGTCTACGAGCTACCCGTGGTGATTCGGCCGACATTTGAGCTCGTCTGTGAGGCTTTTCGGTGCCGATGTAACTTACCACGACGCACAATAGACATCACACAACCTTTACCTCTGCTTTGATCTGTGCACTGGTGGAGAGCTCTTCGACCGGATATGTGCTAAGGGAAACTACTACGAGGCGTGAGAGAACGATATTACTTTCTTCACTCAATCATCTTACCGAAGTCTACTTAGTGACGCGGCAGACCTCGTGCGCACCATCTTCCAGGCGGTGAAGTACATTCATGACTCGGGCATCGTCCATCGCGGTAAGTCGCGAAATCGCCCCTCATTGCATGATTCTGATCCCGTAATCAGACCTCAAGCCCGAAAACCTGCTTTTCCGGACGCAGGCTGAGGAAGCCGACATCATGATAGCTGACTTCGGCCTCAGCAGAGTGATGGAGGCCGAGAAGCTCAACATGCTGACCGAGATCTGCGGCACACCCGGTGTACGTTCATTATTCACAGTATACGCCCCTTGACATAATCTTCTCGTCTACAGTATATGGCGCCTGAAATTTTTAAGAAAAGTAAGTGGCGATTTTGTGACCTTGGTTCAGACACATTGCCTTATTTTGTTTTTAGCTGGTCACGGCAAGCCCGTTGACATCTGGGCCATGGGTGTCGTCACGTATTTCCTGCTCGCTGGATACACCCCTTTCGACCGCGATTCTTCACAGCTCGAGATGGAGGCCATCATCGCCGGAGATTACAAGTTTGAGCCCCATGAGTACTGGGAAAATGTTACTGAGACCGCCAAGGACTTCGTCAGGAAGTGCCTCACAATCAACCCCGCTGACAGGCCTACTGCTGCGGAGGTCCTCCAGCACAAGGTGTGGGCGTTGACGTACTTTCCTGCCCATTCATCATTAATCTGCGATTACAGTGGCTCGCAGATACCACACCGCACTTCGTGCCCGACCCCACAGCGGATGGTGCGCCAACGGATCTCTTACCGCACGTCAAGAAGGCGTTCAACGCGAAGCTCCTGTGTAAGTTCCATTCATCACATATTATTTCCTTATTTCCTTCACGGAGTCAACTTTCGCGCGCACAATTGCAGGGCGTAAGGCAGGTTTCAGCATCAGAGCGATGAACAGGATGGCGGCGCTTGCTCACAACCATCATGAAAACGACGAGTACACCAAGCTGCGCGATGATCTCCAGCAGTTCAAGGCCGAGTCTGCCCAGGTAGGCTCCTCAACCCTTCCAGTTGACTAGCATCATTGCGCTAACCATGTTACGTTGTCCCATAGGAAACTTTGGAGGTGCGCTTTGTGTTTTTCTGAAGCTCCCCATAGGCTATTATTGAGAGAATATCGCTGATTTATTTATTTGCAGTCGGCATCGATCACCCATCATCACAACCTTGTGCACCCAAGCGGAGAGGATCTTTTGCTCAAGAAATCTGACGACATCTCTGTCAATGCCACCGGTGCCGATGACATCGACAGCAAGATGGCCAAGGCAAGTTTAAGTGACAAGGACGAGAAGATCGCGCGGGGCCAAGATGTTTGAATCGTTGGACGGAGATTGTCGACTGCTTTTATTAAGTATGCCCTCTCGCTGTGTATTTGCAATTTATATCTGTGAATGTAAGATAATATGCCGGGCAGTTTCTTCTATCATGGGACGTTGGTATGTTGGATGTGTGTGCGAAGTTGGAACTGATTCAAGGGGAGTTCAGTCCTGCTTACATCTCGGTGCAGGAGGCTAAGATCATTCAAAGTATGTAGTACTTACTATAGCTAGATGTCCCATGGCTTAGTTGGTTACGGCGTCCGACTGTTATGCTCTCCAATCGGAAGATCGAGAGTTCAAGTCTCTCTGGGACAGTTTATTTTTTGTGCATTTCGCCCACCAAAGTTGACTGATAACAACAAGTCACAACACTGATTTTCCAGAAAAAAAGTTGCTCTGGTCCTTCATCTTGAAATCAGAATGGCGACCGTACAAATTCTCCCTGTCACTGTTCCTGCTCTCCCGACGGACTATGCGCCACCTGTGGCGTCGTCCAGCATATCTGCGCCCCACCCCTTGGGACACCGTGTTCTTCTACCTGTCGGCCAGGCTCATCTCAACCATCTGCGCCTTGCCCTGCACCATGCTCACGATTTTGACGCTTTCGACGCACACACCGCGACCGAGCGGGAGGCCAAAAAGAAACTCCTCGCCGCTGAGGGTGCTTCAGAGGACGATCACGGCGTTGGCGATGAGGAGGAACCTGAGGATCTCCTAGCACTTGATCCCAAGGAATGGAAGGTACGTCTGCTTCGTTATTAATCGATCTTGTCCCTCAAAAGTCGTTCAGAAACAAGATCACTACGCTGTTCTCGGTCTTTCGAAGTTCAGATATCAGGCAACTGCTGCGCAGATTAAGATCGCACGTACGCCTTTCTTTTTCCAGATTGCTTTTTTCAAGTTTTCTAATCCTATTTCAGATCGTAAAAAGGTGTTGAAGCACCACCCCGATAAGAAGGCGTCTGGCACACCCAATGAGACCATCCTTGGCATCAACATCAACCAAAATACCAACGACGATTCTTTCTTCAAGTGCATCCAAAAGGCCCACGAAGTTCTCACCAACGCTGAGAAGCGCCGCCAGTTCGACTCCGTCGACCCCGCATTCCTCGAGGCCGAGGAGGACATTGCAGGCGTCACTGCTTCGGACTTCAAGGTAGGCATTCCTGCGCCGTATCTTGAATTTCAATTGACTTGTGACAGAACAAGAAACTCGACTTCTTTAAAACCTTTACCCCCATCTTCGAGCTCTACTCCCGCTTCTCACGCGCACAGCCTGTCCCAGGGCTAGGCAAACTCGACGCGACCAAGGCTGAGGTCGAGGGCTTTTATGACTTCTGGTACAACTTTGACAGTTGGCGTAGCTTCGAGTGGTGGGACAAGGAGGTCAACGAGGGTAGCGACAGGTGCGTTGTTTTGCTACTCTATCCTGAACGTCAGATGCTTACTTCCTATTTCCGAAGCCGTGACGATAAACGCTACACGGAGAAGAAAAACAAATCGGAGCGCGCGAGGAGAAAGAAGGAGGACACCGCGAAGCTTCGTGGCCTTGTCGATCTGTGTCTCAGGTGGGCCTCTTTCAGATTCTGATGTTCGTTCTTTTCGTCTGATAATACCCGGACGTAGCTTGGATCCCCGAATCAAGCTGATCAAGCAGCATGAGAAGGAGGCGCGCGAGGCGAAGAAAGCAGCCGCGCAACCCGGCAAACCTGCGAAGAAGACCAAGGCGCAGGAAGAGGAAGAGAAAAAGAAGGCCGAGGATGAGGCGAAGAAGAAGGAGGAGGAGGAGAAGGTGCCCACCGTCTTTCTTGGTATCTACCCTGAATACCAACATTTGTACAGGCTGCGCGTGCAGACGCAAAGAAGGCTAAGGCAGCCGCCGCCAACGCCGCAAAGAAGGCGAGGAGAGAGGCTCGTGCGGCTGAGGAGGCCGCAGCAGCATAGGTACTGTTGGTGTGACTACTCCTGTCTTCTGTATGGTTCGTACAGGACTTCTGAGGCGCTTGGCATTCTCGATTTCACTACGAAGAAAGTCGACGCAACGCCACACTCATTGGTAACTTGGGCTGTTTTTCACAAGTTGAGTTGAGCCCTGCAATTGATGCCAAAAGCCCTGCAAGTTCAATTGGACTCAGGTCCGACTCATGGCAGGCATGATCCTTATAATAAAGTTCTTAAAGTGGCTTAGGATAAGTCAGGGATTCTATCACACTAGGACTGTTCACACGTTCACACGGCAGGCTGGCAGCGGTGCGAACTTTACATGCATAGCCTCAAGGCTCACAGCTGGGCCCTGGCCGAAAAATACATGTGCACGCAGAGCCGCGCAGGTGGGTTGGGTTTCAACGTACCTCTATGTACATTAGGTACGTTAGTTGCCTTGCTCAAAGTACCAGAGAATTGATCACTTGTGGAATGGTAATTTTGATTCTGAATTTAGAGTGGCCAACGGTGGCTAATTGAGAGGATCCGGAAGCGATGCTATTCGAACCGAGATCACAATTTACAACTCTCAACCTTGGTTGTTAAGCGACGGCGCTTCATCTTGTTCACCCACGTCCTTTCTTTTTGTGCACCCTCTCTCACTTGTATATGCAGCCGCCGCAATTCATTCGCAACTCTTCATCCTGTGAGCGGTATTTTTTGCGATCAAACCAAGCGTCGTGTTGACTCTGTGGTAGTTGCGGCACTGACTGTACTTCTCTGGGACACACTGATCAATTACGATCATGAATGTCAACATGTCTGGAGGTGAGCCCACGGATTCATATACTCTAACTAACTCATATTAATGGAATGTACCTGGATAGTGCCCCAGTCACAGCTGTGAAACGCTTGTATATCTTTTCGCGGTATTTCGGGATATGCTCGCAAATGTACGTCAGTTTGTTGCAGTGATACGTCGTTGACCCACCAGCTCCTGCTATTTAGAGTCAACACAGTCGCAATATACAGTCTTCTTTCTTCCACTGTCACGCAGCCTCGAATATGTGCAGCGTGGTTCGCGTTGCAATTAGCCTCCTTTCTCAGCATGATGTTCACACTTGAAACTGTACTGTCATTACGGCGTGAGTGCGTCTCAAGTTCTGCCTGGTTTCCGCGCTGCTCATATCGTACGAATAGTATACGCACTGTATCACAGAAGCAGAATCATAGGCGTACTTCTTCTCACTATGATATTTGCTGGACTGGGTGTTTCCGCCGCCTGCGCTGGGCGCATACCGAGCCGCCTGAGATTTGACGACGCTTGTGTCGTGAGGCAGGCCCCGTACGAATTCGCCTACTTCAGGTGTGCACCACAATATGTTACATGTGACATGTCATCGATTTATTCGCTAATGCTGGTATAATTTGAAGCGTGTTCTCCCTCGTTCGCCATACCTTTCTTTGGGGATTGACCATTCACAAAAGGAATGTTGGAAGAGTGAGCGGCGGCCTGAGCTATGCACCCATCGTGCATCTCATGTTACGCGACGGAGCCTTCATCTTTGTGGTCGTCAGTGGTAAGTAAACCCTGTCACCTATCGTAATCTGCGCTGATATCCTTGACGTCCAGCTCTACTGGCAACAGTCACTCCGTATACATACGTTATGCCGGACGCGGCTCCGGCGATGTTCCCGTCCGTAATAATTCTGTCGTACAGATTGCTTTACCAACTCCCTTGATTACAGGTGGCCTATATGTCTCATATCAATCATGGTAAATCACTCCTTCAGCGATTTAAATGCTTTTATTGAACTATTTCCAGACTTGCCGTGTGATCCTCAACATGCAAGGACTGCAGACGGATGCCAATCTCACTTCTCCGGAACTCACGACAAATATCGACATCGGAAAGTCCGGAGAGGATTCGGAATCCGAATGTAGCACGTTTGGCTCTCAATGAGAGGGCCTTGCTGTCTACTCACATGGTACATAATATTTGCCAATATCTGTAACAGATGAACTGATTCTTTGAGTAAGATATGGACCGTTGCCGTTGAAGCTGGCAAGCACATACTAGCCTGCCACCTCGATCAGCCAAAGGACGATATGTCTCCGGTGCGCCAAAGGTGCCGAAGGATCACAAATGTTCTTTCTACGGCTCGCCACTCTCAACACATCCGCCATTATCACCACGGCGCTATCTGCCTATCGGCAACGCAAGTATCTCCTCCAGGCTCTCATCGCGACCGGTTAATATTTGGGCCGGTTGTGCTTCCACCCGTCAATCATTCAAATTGCTTTTCAAGTGCTTGCGCAAGCACTTCTCATTCGATGGCGGCAATATGTTTCTTCTATTCCAAGTCATTCCTTTACACTCAGTATCGTTGGTTCCTGTCGCAACGTTCACCCACACAACGTCAATGTTCCACCACATTTAGGCCAGGATGCGCGTCAATGGGATTGGCATAACAGCACCATTTGTAGGATACAATAATTTACATAGCATTTGCATAAACTGGAAGCGAATACGAGGCTAACGATGAAAACCTGAGTCTAGGAGGTATTTTGAATGCAGAGCTACTCCGTATGATATGCTATCGGTGCCGTAGCTCCCGCGCAAGGCGCCAGCAAAGAATGAATGCGATCAAAGCCGATACACCGCCCAGACTGAGTAGTCGCATAAGCCACCGAATGGAGAATTAGCTTGACACCCACCGGAAGATATAAACGACGGAGTTTGACTGCCCACCCCTCGCGTCCGCCTCGTTCTTTGCTAGGTCTCTCACTACCACATTCCTGATGCCAATCATAAGGCCGCGAATGAGCTCCGTCCCGTTCGTGCTAGCTTCGGCTTCGGGAGAAGCTACTGGGGGCGGCGTCGGAGGCAACGAGGGGTCGAAAATCGCGAAGATGACGGCAGAGAAACCAGTAACAAGGAACTGCGGTATCACGACGAACACATTATGAATTCCCTTTTAAAATCGCGGAGTCAGCGAAGCAAGTCCGATAGGTGCAGGTGAAATGCCTACGAGAATGATTCCAGCCTTGGCACTGAGGCCTCCTGCGCTACCCTGGTCTGGCGCCGCACCGCCCTCGCCGACATCTTCCCATTCCGAGTCCCCGTCGAGGTTGACACGGCTCACGCGCGCATGGTGGTTACCTAACACCCCCAGAGCGGCAGGGCGGTCGTCGGTGTCGAGGTCAGACTCGTCGCCTGAGTCGGGGTGCTCAGCGGGCCGGGAGAGGAAGACAGCTGATTCACCGTCGTCGTCTGCGGCCTCAGGGTCATCGACCGGTGTTCGAGCATCGGAGAGGAGGATAGAGTTGCGAGTGTCCGAGGTGGGGTCTGGGGCCGTGAGGATGGCTTCTGCGAGCTGGTGAATGCCGTTAGAGAGGCATGGCTTCGTGGTGAGGGACGACATACCAGTGAGAAAGGCGCCCATTGGGTGATGGCCCATGAAAAGCCGGTGACGCTGATGAGGATTGTCGCGCCCGCCACAGAGTTGGTGAAACTGGTATGTTGGTGAGTCAATGAGAGACGAGGATGAGGAGATGACGCACAACGTGCCGAGCATGCAGCCCCCGAGCACGAGGTGGCTCACGGCCCATAAGCTCGCGAGGTTCACCTTGAGGCTTTCGGGGACTTTAACCCACGCCCAGGCGGTCTGCGGCTCAGCCTGAACAGCTCGAGAGTTTGCTCGCCGCCTCGTATGTGTTCGCGTGGCAGGGGTGGCGACGAAGGCCGGGAGTATGACGTTGAGGAAGAGTGAGAGGATGGCGGAGAAGAATAGGGCGCGTGTGCCGAGACGTGTGGCCTCAGCATCACGCTCGGTGGGAGATGCGGTGGCAGAGAGCGGCGTAAAGCGCCTGTAAAGGTCGCCGATGTAGATCGTTGTGTAGAATAGAATGGGGAACCAGGCTATCCAGGCACTGGGTTGGGTATCAGTCGGAATTTAAGGCTACAACCAGGGAACGTACAAAAATTGAATTACGCACTGTAAATGATTAGAGAGAGAGAACCGGAATTCGCTGGATGGAACGTACTATTTGGCGAATCACAGGAGGAAGGGTCAATATATTTGACCAGAGTTGCCTGGCTTCGCGGATGATGACATTCGGGCGTTTCGCCGTGGAATGTTGAGTACTTTTTAGAAGCACGCGTTCCTTGACGCAGACCGCCATTACTATATGGCCTCCGGCGAGAAGAAGAGCAACGATGACGCTAAGGACTTGTAGCTGAGTGGTTCCCAGGAAGGGAAACATACGAGTTAGCGGTATGGTTCCGACAAAGAACCCCACTACAGCGCCAAGTCCCAACATTCGGGCTGCCCATGCATTGCCGGAAGCTTGGTCGGAAGGCGGAAGGGTATCAACAAGGAGGGCGCGATCCACGGCCATGACAGCGTTTATGGAGAAGTCGATGAGGTATATGGAGAGTATGGCGAGGGCGATGGTTAACCTGTCGTTACTGGGTGAATTTCGCGTGGTAAAGATCGCTGCGAAGCCGCGGGTGTAGCCTAATAGCAACATTGCGAGGATGCAGATTACGGTGCCGAGCAGCATGTAAGGCCGGCGGCGACCGAAGCGCGACGTGGAGGTATCGGAGAGGACTCCGATGACAGGCTGCATGACGAGGCCAGAGAGCGGGCCTGCGAGGAACACTATGGCCATGGAAGACTTTGAGAGGCCGAGGGAAAGAAGATACGGGGATGCATAACCCATCTCGACGGACCAGAATATCTGCACGCCGAGGAGCCCAATAGTGAGAGTGGGGGGGTGTGTCCATTTGGGACCGGTTATATAGGCTTTCCCGGCGAACTTTTGTGTGCGAGAGGGCGCTGGAAGAGGGCCAAAGGCTGTCATGACAGGAGGAGTACGCGTCCAAGTGCGGAAAGTAGGATGAGCAGGACACCTAAATGGCGATCGCACAGGGACAGAGCAAGTTGCAGCGGGCGCACCAACTACGACGCAGAGCCAAGCAACTACACAAGGCCGACGCGCTGAGTGGTATAGCATGCGATTGCAGCGCCAGTATCGCAGGGTCCGGTGTTCGAACCCCGTCGGGACTGGATTCCATGCCTTTTTCGCATTCTATCCTCCAAAATAGCTGTATCGCTCCGAGTGCACGCTCATCGCGCCCTTTTCTTCAAACTGGGCATCGATTCTGCGCGCACTGCTAGGATGGGCATAGATATTGGGGCTACACCTAGATTCACTGCGATGGACACCAAGTCAACCTCTCGTCCGCTGACTTTCTCGCTCAGCAGCAGCGCCGACAGCTCGAAATTTGGTCCGCGCACGGGTACACTCGTGGTCAGCCGTCAAGGCGAGGGTAAAAGTGTTGACATCGACACGCCGGCACTGCTCACGTCGACGTCGCGCGGGGTCGTGCCCCATCTCTCTCGCGACCATCTCAGGAGCAGCAATGTAGAGTGGTTGTGGATTCCTTTTGAAAGTTTGCAAGTCCATTGAGCATCCATTTGCCTTTCTATGTGAACTGACAACCATGGTCCAGCCTCGAACAAGATCCCCCGCTGCCCACGCTGCCTCTATCTGCTACTGCACCCAACGCCAACGCCCATCGCCTCCACCGCCACCTAGGCCTCGATCCTAGCGCACACCTTGTCTCCCTCGTCCTCCGCGATCCGTACGACACCCGTGACATCCCAACCAATGGCAAGGACTTTGTGAGCGCCCTTTGCTTACGGGGAGTCAGGAAGGTGTGTGTTCATTGATGGACATCATGTCATGCATTTCGATCCTCGGTGCCGTGCCGTCTGGATCTTCCCGATTTCTTGCACGCCACCTTTCATCGCGTTGTCTCCTTCTTCCCGAGCATAACTGACTGTTAACCCCCTCACTTCGCAAAGGTTTCCCCACCTCAATGGTCCACCTACACGCTCGCGACCCAGCCCGATATTGTGCTTGCCCTCGCGGACGAACCGACCCCCTCCCATAGCGTCAACCAAGGGCAGAGAACGGGAATTTCGCAAAAGAGGCTCACCAAGAGCGTCGAACGGGGGAGGGAGTGGCTCGCACAGCTCCTGGCTGCTGTTTCTCGTAGTCATGCAGCTCCTGCAGCTCCCACCGCAATCCCTCCTACAACACACACCCCGGGAATCTTTGTTTCCCTCGTAGGCTCAAATTCCCCTGCCGCCCGCATGGCGTTTGCCCGCTCGCTTCTCGAGCCACTCTCGGAACTTGAAACAGCGACTCTAGGCGGCCTCAAGGTTTTGGATGAGGGTGTCAGTGGCTATGTTGTCGACTTGGTGGCGCTGAGAAGAGGCCTTGCACCGACCCCGATTCCTGCTTCTGCTAGCGAGACGAGTGCTGCGACCGCACAGTCCATTCTCTCAACTGCAAGTTCGGCCACTCCCTCGAGTCCCCCGATACCAAGCCCAAGAATTCACGAACATGAGCACGCTCTTCTCCATGCCTCTCTCGGCCCACTTTCCGCAACAAAACCGCGCCTCGTCACGGGCACCAACGGCCCGCACGATATCCTGAGGCTGGTACGGGACGTCGGCGTGGACGGCGTGGATGCCGGGTGGGCGGTGCAAGCGGGTGGGCGAGGGGTAGCATTGGAGTTTGGCTTCCCAGCCCCTGTTGCCATCGGATCATCTACGGAGAATGGAAAACAGGACATTGAGAAGCAGCTTGGGCACAATCTGTATGATGTCAAGTACGCCCTGGATTTGAGGCCGCTCTCGGGGGAGGAGGGTGTGTGTGCGTGCATCGCGTGTAAACCTGTGCCCGTGCCCGGTGAGAAGAGGATCGTTCATAGCGAGGTTGATGTGCCACAACGAGACGGCGATGGGGCGACCCGCGATGGAGAGAGGGGAGGGAAAGCCCCCTACACGCGCGCGTACATCCACCACCTCCTGCATACGCATGAAATGAGCGCACATGCGCTGCTCGTGGCGCATAATTTGGCGACGGCGGGACGCTTCTTGGAGGGTGTCAGGCGGGTCTTGGATTCTCCTTCGGGTGGCGAAATCGCTGTGGATGAAGAGGATCCTAGACAGAGGAACTTTGAGGAAGAGATACAGCGGTTCGAGGCCGCGTACGCGGAGCTTGACGAAGAAGGGGTGATGAGCGAGGCAGAGGTGATGTGGGCTACTGTGGAGCGGGCGAGGGGGAAGGGACGGCTGGGGAGGGAGAGGGAGAAGGCGGAGCTGAAAGGCGCAAGCGTGTGAGGTGAAAGGCTGGACATGGCAATACCATGTATGCAAAAGTATCTAGAATTTTTTGCCATGCACTGCACTATTATTGTCTTTGGTTAATCCGCGATCGTGGCGTCATGACGGTCGCGAATGCGAGTGAGTGATATATTCCATCCAGGGGGGAGTATTCCTCGAGGAAGAGGAAGACAAAAAAATTACTGCCAGTCCCGACGGTGGTTCGAACACCGGACCCTGCGATATGTTGACACACAACTGCAATCGCATGCTATACCACTTAGCTATCGAGACGGTTATCGTCACTATTTCCCCTTTACCTGGTTCACTTGCACCGTTTTCTCTCCACTCTATGTGATTATCCCATGTCGTGGTGTTTCTTGAGCTATTGCTGAGCCTGACGGTATCGGACGTGGTCTTCCCAAGTTCCTCTACAACGCCACATATTCAAAATCGTCAAATTGTAATTTCGTGTTTGATGATGACGGGCTATAAGCTTTGTATCACATTTTCCAGTTGAGTCTTCGGGACAGCCCCCTCGTACGCTCTCCTGGCCAACCTTGTTTTTGTCTGCTGTTCGTAGGCATAGGCAAATCCAATTAGTTCAAACTCAGAATATGCTGTGCTGAAGAACGACAGGCCAAAGGGAATGCCAGGAGCCGTTTTTACGGTTTCTGGACCCACATCGACGGCGACGTTGTCGCTGAAGAACCCCAAAGGGACTATATACATAGTAAAAGGTTCAATTTGAGGTTTCTGGAAGGAAATAAAACCAACTCACCCGTCACGATGGGATACCCTGCGATGGCTGAGAAATTGAATTGTTTAAGCAGCTCTGGGGCGGTGACAAAAAACGAACCGGCAGGAGTCGAAGATAAGCCATCTGAAGGAAGTACGAGAGCATCCACGTTGTACATCTTCAAGGCAGCGTCAATCCCGCGAGTCGCGCCGAGGGCGTGGTTAGCAGCAAGCGCCGCTAAGTAGGACGAGTCAAAACCAACAGTGGCCTCGGCAGTCATGAAACTGTATAGAACTAATGTTATATACTGTAAGATCTATGATAACAGGGAGGATGCTCACATCGATTGATCTTCGTACCCCTTCGGTTTCTCGAGAGTCGGATTATCGTTATTGAACTGGATGACTTCTCCGAGGTTTCGGACGCCCGACGGATTTGACTTGAGGTGGGCGAAATGGTCATTGATTTCTTGCTTCGGAGGTTGGGAGGTTGGCCTCGAATCACTTGGAAGAACAAACATACGACACCTTGAAATCAGTCGCAAGGACAATCTTCTCGTTCTCCGATACCAATATCTCGTCGGCAGTGGGGAGGTCAGCAGGGTCCACGATGGTAGCGCCCAGGCTGCGCAAGACCGCCAGTGCGCCCTCGAAGGCTTCAGAGATCTCTGATGGACGGTCGGTGATTGTGCTATTCATAAAGACGCGCCGAGGGACACCAATCCGTCTTCCTTCGAGGGCCTGGGTGCTCAAGGCCTTGGTGTAATTGGGCACAGCGCGTGGTTGGGCGGAGGTATATCCGTCGTTCGGGTCAAGTCCTGCAATGATGGAGAGAACGGTCGCTGCATCAGCTACGGATCGCGTGATAGGTCCCACCGAGTCCTGATGCGTTGAGATCGGTATTACTGCAGCATATGAGCATGCATAGACCGGATGCGAAGGTTCCCCGGTACGTACCTCCTGCTCGCGAAGTTAGACCTAAAGTGGGCTTTATACCGACGACATTGTTGACGCCGGCAGGACAAGTTATGCTCCCGTCCGTCTCGGTCCCGAGAGTGACAGTGGCCAGGCCAATGGAAGCAGCAACGCCCGAACCAGCAGATGACCCACACGGGTCTCCCTTTGGATAGTACGCGTTCGTCGTTTGGCCGCCTCGACCCGACCAACCAGACGGCAGGTCGCCGCGCATGTGCGAGAATTCTGAAAGATTGGTCTTGCCTGAGATATAGCGGAGATGATGAGCATTATGAGAGCACTCATGAGGACAATGTGTCAGTAGTTACCTAGAATAATCGCACCGGCGTGTCGCAGACGTTTGACCACGCCCGCGTCATCTGGGACAACAGAGCCTAGTAGGCTGAAGGACCCGGCAGTCGTATTCATACCTGTCGAAATATTTGAACTGACAGGCGGAGGAAGATGAATATAAAATCTACCTTCGGAAGCAGCAGTGGCGATGTTATCCTATTGTCATGGTCAGCCTGGCTGAAGCGACGTCTGGCGAAGAAAATAGAGCATACCTTCAACAGCACTGGTATGCCGTGGATGGCACTTCGAGGGCCTTTTAGTCTACATTCAAGGTCCAATTCAGCTGCAGTGGCCAGTGCGGCAGGGTTAATTTCGATGACGGCCCGCAGGCCGGGGCCCTTCAGGTTGACCTCTTCAATACGGGCGAAATAAGACTGCCAGTGTGAGAAGGTCAGCAAGTTTTGAGAATTTCTTAGCTGGAGTACAGACCTTGACGAGATCGACGCTTGAGAAATGGCCGGCGTCCAGACCTGCCCGGAGTTCCGCCACAGAGGCCTCATATAGATCGGGGAAGATAATAACCTTCTGAGGCTTTCCGGACGGATTATGGGAAGCCTTCACGTTCGAGAAAAAGCCTTGATCACTGCCCGGGAAGTATAACCTCGCAGTACAGAGGTCGGTCAACTCGTGACGAGCGGCGCCGGGTAAGTCGGTCATTGTCCCGTAGGCTCCACTGAGGACCAGCAACCTCACAAAGGTGAGAAGGAGCAGGAGAAATCGCGGGGGTGTGAGCATTGCGGATCCTCGCAGGCTACATAGACTGACGACGTTGGCATTATACGGCTATAACAAGCGAATAAGCGAAGCTCATAATGATAATCTGATAATCAGGCTGTCCGGCCTGTGATGCTGGCAGCGGCCACAGCCTGCAGCAGCCCTAGACTAAGATTGCAAAACAGGGCTTACAGAGAGAACGGAACGTGCAAACATCCTACATACCTTACAGACCTATTACATGTGAGGACCGATCGCATGCCTCTCGCCAGCGTTGGAATGATAAGATTCAATGGAAATATGTGTCGAAACCATCGGTTTGCGCGCGTGCTCCAACCAGCAAAATATCCTGGTTGCCTTTACAAACCCTCATCTCCACCCCCCCACGAACCCGGCGCTCAGCACGAGCAACGCAACGACCTGAAACGCCCTCCTCAACCCACTCACCCTTTGCACTCGCTCCAGAGCCTTCTCCTCATCACTGGCCTTCTGCCGCGGCGTCCGCCCCGTATAACGGTAGACATATTCTGATGGGTCATAGTGCGCACCCTGCCCCGGGTGCTGCCGTGCCTGGGACCCCGGATGTGTGTGCGGATTCTGTTGCTGGAAAGGGCGTGACCAGTCGCCAGGGCGCCGGGAGAATTCGCTGGCGTTGCCGTATGAGGATGATGTAGAAGAAGCTGAGGACGCGCTGGGACGGCGACTGGGGCGCTCCCAGGCGTAGGTCGCGCCAGGCCGTGGCCGGTACCCGTTGCCATCTGGGCCTGGCTGGTATTGTGAGCGGGGGTGGTGAGCGGGGTGCGTAGATCCGGAGCGGTCGTATATCCGGCTGTCGGGGTACAATGTGAATATTAAGAGAATGGCGGTAGCTACATGAAGCAGTCAGTCAGGACATACCGTTCACGATCGTCACTCAGCACTTTGTACGCTTCTGTCACGCGAGTGTAAATCTCTGGCGATTTTGCATCCTTCGACACATCCGGGTGGTGCTTTTTGCTCAGCTACAAGCCATTGCCGTAGTTGCATTGCGTATGGAGTAAAGTTTGTATGATAAATTACAGAGACGAATGAGTCTCTGAATCCCTTCAAGGAGCGATACGTGCCCACCTGGTAGAAATGGGACTGGAGGGACAGCGTTCAGTCAGAAATACGTGTCATGAGGAGATGAGCTGACCTTGATCTGCGCTTTAGTTGCTCCCTTAGGAACACCGAGCGTCTTGTAGTGGTCACACTGAACACAAGAGCTCGAAAAAGCCCTGCCCGCCCAAGAAATTCTGCACTTAGTCGGTCGCGATCGGACTGGGAGAGTCTGGGCCAGGCCGCGCAACGGCGGCGGGTGCGACGACGAAGCCATGCACCTGGCAGCCGCCATTATTTATGGGGAATAGAGAACTCAGTCTCTAGGGAGGAAGAAACTTTTGGTAGTTGTTGGTCACAAATCGCTTGCCAGGACCAGGCCAAACAACGCGTGGCCGCTTTTGGACTCTCTTGGCTAGGTTACATAGAAACCGGGTTGGATGGACCGGTGTGTGGTCCTTCGGGGGCCTAGGGAAGCCTATATGCCAACTTGTCGCGTACGTGAAGTTGCATGCAATGTACTTGGGAAATGGCTCAGCTGCACTACTATACCTTTGAACTGAGTCGCTCCGGGTTCGACATTACTTAGTCTGAGCGAACACATCGACCCAAGTCTGAGAACTAGATCAAATCAATTTCTCCCAGAGCCTGAACGCTGCCATGTTGCTGGGGACAAATCTCAGATGACTTCAGAGAAGGAAGCGATATCATTGCGCGCGTGCATGCCTTGACAGCTTGTGCCATTATTTTTCGCGGCGACAAAACAGTTCCCAAGGATGTTGTGGGGGCTCATAGATATACGAACTGATACGAGGAGGTAAGGTGCTGAAAATTCATGTGCAGGGTCTCTTCGGGCTCGGTCGTGGATCTCCTGCCTCGGGAGTCGGATTAGTCCAACATTATCGGGCTCAGTACTTACGCCACCCTTGTCAGAATGTCATTGCTTCGCTGTGAATTCTGTGAACGGCCTATAGCTGCCTACTACGGCTAACCCGTGGACTTGAAAACATACTTGCTTCAACAGTGGATAACGTTCGACGTTTTAGTACGCCCTCGGAAGTACATTCATGTGCTTGACATACAACGACATATTAGCCATTTCAAGCGAACCGGCATGTAGATTGGCTAGCTCATAATCGGACAATTACAAGTCGACTACAGCACTTTGAATGAAAATCTTATCTTATCTCCGGCAAACTCGGCGCATCCGAAATGAGAAAAGCGGCACAGGGTTGACTTGTACACATGCCCCCGCGGTCGACGCCTCCTCCCAAAGGCTCTTTCTACCCGCCCAACGATGTCGCCACATACCGCGACTTGCTGCTCTTTGAAGAGCGTCTCAAGTCCAATGCTACGAATCTCCAGCGCAGAAAAGCGCGGTACCAACGTGTGTGGAGAGCTGACTGCTGGTGGCCCATACAAGTTTGACTGACATATATTAGTGTTTCTAGTCCAGCTTTTGGTGGTCATAGCGGTTCTGCTTGCAGAGGTGCTGCTGCCACCGCAGATATCGCTTCTTGCGATCCCGTACAACTTGGTCCTGCAGCGTGTGCTACCGGACATCTACACGCCGGAGGTACAGGTCACGATACACCCGTACTTTGCGAGCGGACTACTTTTTGTGAGCGTAACCACCCTCGTACTTTTCTTTGCCAGTGGCATGTATTCGGAAAAGATCGCTTATGCCAACAAGTGAGTCCAGTGGTGCGGTATAGTATCGTCCGTATGTTTATTTATTTTCGCAGGTACGTTCCACACGCTAACCGCGCCCTGCGCTCCTTCAACATGTATCTCAATGTTCGCAAACCGCCCCTCCGCTCAAAACTTCCCCTCAACCCGCTCGCCTTTTTCTTCCCTCGCCCCAACGAGCACTCGTCGAGTCCCACTCCGCGCCCCCGGTCCCCCGCAGGACCGCGCCCGCGCTCCGTGTCCCCGTCCGGCACACGCGTTGCCCTACCGATACCCTCGATCCCGCCTGCCTCCAACCCGCGTGGTGAGCTCATATTCTCGTCCCGCGTTGACCGCGTGTTCCGGGATGCGTATGAGCGGTACCGGGCTGCGTTTGAGAGGAAGCGTGAGGAGAGGGAGAGGGAAAAGGAGAGGGAGGCGAGCTGGTGGCGCAGGTGGTGGTACAAGACCTCCTCCCCTGCGCATGCGAGGGGTGGGAGTCCCATGGTGGCGAGTGCGCCGTCGCTCAGGAATACGTCGTCGTCATCGTCGTCTGGCGGGGGAACACTTGGAAGGAAGGCGGGCTCGCTATCAAGAAGTGGGACGCCGCCTGTGGCAAGGAGTGGGGGCGGTGAAGGTGGAATCATGATGCGACAGAGAGATCGGAGTGGATTCTAGCCGCCTGTGAGGGAGGGGACCATGACGCCCACGGAGCCTGGGTCGCCGGAAAGGCCTCGATGGACGCGTAGGGAGGGGCCCGGAGATGATATGAGGACCTTGGCCCTGGAGCGCAGGTTGTCCCATCATGACCATTCAAGGTGATTCTTTGATAGGAACCCTTACGCCGCCGCTGTATACTATGTTTTTGGCGTGCGTTGACTTATAATATTAATGGGATTTGTGAGCCACTGCGAGGTTCCATGTCTGAGAGCCATTCGGTCGGTTATCGAGTATCATTGGGCGGTGAAGGTACGTCGACAGTAGCTGACTCTCCGGCGTCTCTTGACTCCTTCCCAGATTCAGTTTGCGCCGAGTCCGCCTACCTATTCAATTCAGTGACTCCGGACCGCAAATGTGTACTTACTTACCAGGCTCGTCGAGGGTTGATCCGCTTGGGTTGATACCACCAAGCCCGGGCTGCAGAGTCTCGTCGGATCACAGGAGGGCGTTTACCTGCGTTTCCACACTAGGCGCACACAGCCTCCGACGTCCCTCGTGCATGCAGCATCACAGATGTCCCGTAAGTAAACACCGCAACATCCACGTATGGCTCCAGGCTGATCTAAACGCCTTCTCCGCGAACGCCCATCATGCCTGCTCCGTACGCTCTCATACGTGCGTCGTCGTATCCTCTTCAAGTTTCCTGCGCCCACCAACTCACGCAAGAACATTGGATTCAGCACGCCCGCCTGGAGACTGGGATGATATATTTGCCTACCAGGCCATGTCAGTAGAGTAACCCATAGACGCGTTTGAGGCTTGGCATTCCTCGTGGCGGCAGAGAATCTGACCGGCACCCGACAGCGAGATGTCCATCTCACACAACATGTTCATCCGTGGGTTGAACGCCATTTATGCCCAGGCGCACAAGGTCGAGGATCATCAAGTGAAACCTTTCGCTTTCTTCTGTAATTCGCTGGTGTGCACTTTTTTTTTTACCCCGTCTTCGGATTTGAGTCGGCTGAGAATTTTATTTGTAGCTCGCCATGATACATCACCACCACACCATCGAGGAGGAACTGCTGTTCCCATTCTTCGAGTCGAAGCTCGGCACGGACTCTATGCACGACAACTTTGAGCAGCACAACGTGTTCAAGGCCGGTCTCCAGGATCTTGAGACATACCTCAAGGGTGTGCAGGCTGGGACTCTCACGTATAGCGGCGCTCTTGTTGTGGAAAAGCTCGACAATTTCGCTGATGGGCTCGTGGAGCACCTGCATGAGGTCAAAGTGGCCCATCATCATGGGTATATGATTTATTGACATGCGTGGAAATGAACAGGAACTACCCACACTGGAGGCGAGCAAAATGCAGGCTGCGTTCACTAAGCAGGATTTGAAGGACCTGGAATCTGCGTTGGGCAAGCGTATCCTCAAGGAAGTGTCCCTCACCACTGTTCTTCCCCTTGGATTGGTTCTTCACGATAAAGCAACCGCACCACAGTAAGTCCTGTCCACTTTTCGTCGAAAGAAGAAAAAGGCAGCTAAGTGCGCCGGTCGTTTCAGATTTCCACCACTGCCGAGGATCATCCTGTGGATTGCGCAGTACGGCCTGTACTACCTTCATAGCGATGCCTGGGATTTTGGACCCTGCGATGTATACGGAAGGCTCAAGCCTGGTTTGGGAAACGACGAGTCGGCGAAGGATAAGTAGTCGTCCTCATCCCTGTTGCGTCCTTTAATGTCTTCAATACCGTCGTAAGCCCAGCGTCAAGAGCTTGTCAAAGACCGGAAATTTGTTGTGTAATGTCGTACTACTACATGTGTGTACGATTTTCAACGTAAAGGCTAACTCGGGTAGAAGGATGGCCGATGACCATATTTTTGAGTACCGGACATTGGTGGGACGCTCTATGGGCCAGAATTCTAAATACGTTTTTTGAGCTTGAACCGTTAATTTCTAGAACGCGGAAGGACGGTTCATGCATGCTGCGCATCATGTTTTGGTCAACTCGAAGGATTCCGTGGAACGTCATTCACAAGGAGTATCGCAATGGACTACGCGTTGAGGTGCGTCCAACGAAGATGCCGTTTGGGGAAACTGAATTTCATCCCAGGCCTGTATCCGAATCCCGATCAACTCTGATCAATCATCAACACCATCTGCTTCTTCGACTCCTGCAAACCTTCTTGTACTCGAGGCCGTTACTTATCTTGCAGAACGGGCATGTAATTCTCGTAATTGTGCGCGGCATGGCCTACTCCATCATGATCAGATCACGTCAGTTTCCTACAAGACACTCACCAATCAACGATACTCCATTACCTGACGGCTTTCCTCTGAACCACCACCATGCCTGCGCCATACGCTTTAATCCGTAGGTTTCCTTCTATTCTACTCTTTTTGGGCTTAATATCGAGGCAATGCGTGTTCTAGCACGCCCCCCGGGTGACTGGAAGGACATTTTTGACAACCAGGCCATGTATGTATCACCATCCTTTTGCTCTGCGCCCAAGTTCAAAACGTCTACAGCGACATGTCCATCTCACATAACATGTTCATTCGTGGCCTAAACGCGGTATACGCCCAGGCCCCGACCATTAAAGAGAACCAAGTCAGGCCATTCGCTTTCTTCTGTAACGCACTCGTAGGGCATTTCTTTACCCGGTTCATTTTTACCCCGTGCTCAGACATGATTTTAACAGCTGGCAATGATTCATCATCACCACCATATTGAGGAGGAGTTACTGTTTCCATTTTTTGAATCAAAACTCGGCACTGGTACTATGGAACATAACGTCGAGCAGCATCACGCGTTTCTAGCTGGGCTTGAAAGCCTTGAAGCGTACATCAAGGAAATTCAAGCTGGAAACGCGCAATATGACGGAAAGCTAGTCATTGAAAAGCTTGACAGCTTCGCAGATGGGCTCGTACAGCATTTGCACGATGTACGTTTGCTGATTGTGGTTTGTCATCATCACTGACGCGCGACTCGCTCAGGAACTTCCCACTTTGGCATCCAGCAGAATGCGCGCGGCGTTCACTGAAAAGGACTTGAAGGACCTTGAGACCTCTCTCGGGAAGCGTATCCTAAAAGAAGTGTCGCTCACTACCGTGCTACCTCTTGGGATGGTCCTGCACGACAAATCTACCGCTCCTCAGTATGTGTCGTCCGAAAATCACGTCATTTTCATGAACCTCATATCCCCACCTCTGATCAGCTTCCCGCCCTTGCCGAAGCCCATTCTTTGGGCCACACAGTATGGACTCTACCACCTCCACAGTGACGCGTGGGCTTTTGGCCCTTGCGATGTTTATGGGAAGGTCAAACCTGGTTTCGGCAACGATGCTTCCGCTGCTTAGAATCCTCTTCGTCGATGTTTTCTTTGTATGTGACATCAGATATCCATGTTATCGATATTGTATATGATCTCGCTCTCTTCAAGACTCCTAATCGAACTCACGTAGACACTCTTTGAAAACTTTAGAAATGTGAGTGACACTTAACCCTTGCGCTCGACGGCATGACGTGCTCCTCCTTTCGCAACAATTTCTTACCAAGTCACTTTCAAGTTTTCATCCGACGGCGCGCTGCTCAACTTCTACGCGAGCAATGTGCTATGTCGATTCACTACTGTGTCATGGCTGGTTTTGTGTTTCCGACCCTTCTTGTCAACAGCCTAAATCTATCTACTGATCTCAGAAGCATCATAGTTACATGTCCCTTGGCTTTGTTTATGACGACGCGCGGAAAGGGTCTATGATCTAACTAATATCTATGGATATCAGGGACTGTTAATCTATCTTGCGTCAATCCTGCCTCAAGCTGGCGATGAACCACGACACAGGTCGACGACGGTCAACAGGGTGTCTCTTGACGCTTGCCACGGACTTATATCGATGACCGTGGGCCACACACTATACATCGCTTCCCCGGCCACTTCCCGGCAAAGGGTTACCTACCTGTGCGCCAGTACGTGACTTACAAACCGGCAGACGTCCGGCGAACGTCCCCTTTAAGTCCGCACCAGTCTTGTTGTGCATATCACTTCGATCGAACACACTAGTGAGCATAGCCAACTTCATCCTCCTTCACCGGCGGTGAATTTTCGAAGTTCGAGGCTCAGCAGCGGTCCATTTTCAGCAGTACGCCGTAATCACTTTCATATGTGCCAATCATTTCATCATTCAATCATTTAGACATACTGAATACAACAATCCGTCATCTCGCGCCCAGACGTCTAGACGATATGTTGACATGCTGATATCCCCAAATGCTCGATTTGGTGTCAGTTGATACAGCGACCTCGGTGCCTCCGCGGTCCAGGGGCGTGGCGTCAACTTGGGACCACCTCGATGATATTGTATCGACTGTGCTCCGATGCCCATGGGGGGGTCCTTGGACCTTGACGGCGGGGCCCGGTGTATCGGTGATCAAACTCAGGGGTGCGCAGAGCGTGAAAGACAGATGACCTTGCCTTCATGCTGCTGCTCAACTTCGCCAACGATCCTTTGTCGGAGTGACAGGGGTGCAAAGTGTGTGCTGAGACACACAGGAAGGGATAGAAGTGCCCGGCGACCTCTTGAGGGCTCAACGATGGTTTGCTTGGAGCCCTACGGCTAAACTACGGAGTGGCGGATGTTCGTTGTGAATTGAAGAACCCTGTGACGTTGCATCGGCATATCCGCAAAATCCGTAGGTCGGATAGTGTATCTTCCGCCGCTCGGACCAACTATCGAAAGAACGATAATCTGTCAGTCTTGTATTGGGCGCCTTGAGGAAAGTATTGATACGTATCTGATGGAAAGCACAATGTGATTCCATGGAGCCAAGGCGTTGGCGCTTGGGAAGAGAGAGAAAGCTCAAGCAACATGTGAGTGAGCCTTGCTCGTGTGTCGTTGATAGCATATATTGCGTACTGTACATATTTGGGTGATGATAATGTAGGGCTTGAGAAGTAATGTAGGCCGTATCACTAGAAAGCTATAGTTTAGGTAGACCGGGCTGCATTTTGTTAAGAAAGGCCGACGCAACGACG
The DNA here is from genome assembly GCA_018282005.1 of Asterophora parasitica. NCBI lineage: Eukaryota > Fungi > Basidiomycota > Agaricomycetes > Agaricales > Lyophyllaceae > Asterophora > Asterophora parasitica. Next base: position 74,910 of record JABCKV010000057.1, read on the forward strand.
CGGCCAGAATCCTTGTCGACGACCTGAAGGGTATGTAAGCGAGAAAGCGCAATGCGAGGAAGCAAAAAGTTGACCTCGCAGCGAGATGTCATGACCCGTCCTCCCAACGATATCGAAGTACTGATAATATTTAGGCGCGTGCCTCTGAAAATGGAGATGTTCAGCAGTCAGGAAGACCATGTCGATCGTCTGTGACGTACATGGACGCCGGGGAGTGAAAAAGAATGTTCATCGCTTGGGTTACACCAACGCCGTTGACATTTTGGAGCAAGCCCAATACGACAAGCGGAGTGCTACAGCAGCTGTCGAAAGAGGGGTGAGCAGGCTTTCGTACTCGACCGGCGAGGACGTACTTGTCAATCAGATATGCCACACATCCGCCGTGCAGCATGCCAGCGCCGTTGAGCATATCTATTTGCGAAGCCGGCGCACGTTGAGCAATAGGCCTATCGGTCTAGAGGTAAAGGAGATCTCACGTTTCGAGACGTGCACTTCTGCGACTGTCGTGGCCTCCATCCGACCTTGTCTTTCCTGTCTTCTATCGATGCTGACATCGATGAACTTGACGCTCTTGCCAACTTTGTGGCCAAAGCAGTCCTCATCGCCGACGCCGTAAGAAAAATAGGTGTTCGAGTTTAGTTGCTTGACGTAGTCGGGAGCGTTCCCTCTTATGGTGGAAGTGTCCCCGTAGTCAGGCAAAGATGCAGGGTCAATCCAGGCCTTCCCAGAAGGTCGATGAGAGGAGGGATGGGAGACGTGAGAGTGTGTCGAAGTTGAGAGGGCCGACATGGACGATGCGCTCGCAGAAGACTGTGATCTAGACATCGTAGAGAGTGGGGGTGATTGGCAGAGTTTGACTTCCGGCGACCTGTATTATAGGCATGTCGACTAATGACTTAACTGGGGCTGAATGGTTACTTGTGGGAGTGAGAGACAGAAGAGCGATCGCACGTGAGATGACCATTTAGGCGATTCCACAAACGCTCGCCAACCCGCGCGTTCTTGGAAACACACTAGGGAACCAAGTGGATTTTCTGCGGATCGGGGCGGGACGACTGGCGATGCGCATGTTGCCAACCACGAAGAGGCTTTAGATCTGGAAGATCAAGAAGCTTCGATCCTAAACGGGATCTGTGAGCAATTGCCCTGACTGTGTACGCGGAATTGCATCCATAAAACGATGACCTTGCGCCAAACTGTACCCTTGTCACTTGTCATCGCATCGGATGGGCCACATTTCGTTGCGTTCCTTGAATGTGTCTGTCTGTGAGGAGCAAGTGAGGAGACATCAACGCGGGGCAGGCAGGGTCAAGGAGGTTGCAAAGATATCCCCGAAGTAGCTGATGGCGAGCCTCAACCTGGTCCGCATCAGTTTGGTGGCTTCCGTGGACCAGTCTGGCCTTCGGTGTCGTCAAGGATGGAACATGAGACGAGAGAGTAATCGACGGCGAAGGCGTTCGAGCATATGGATTTAACCTTTAAGCATTTATGGTACACCCATGAGCAATGGCTCGTCGTACCTTGTAGCATATCTGACGGGCGAGAATCGACCTGCTGAGGCACACAAGATTTCGAACTCGCGGCCGACCTCAGAGCACACCAATCCAATGGATGGAACCCAGTATCGAAGAATTTGAGAATAAAGACGGCTTGAATATCTTGGGATGAACACTAGGACGTCAGTCAACGATCAGTCGCATTACAGAGCTCACCTACGCCGACCTCCAAACCCTCTTGCCTCGAGTTAGTTTGCTGAGTGGAACACATGGAAGCTACATACGCACCACACGTATACTCAACGCCTGGACCATACACGTCAAAGAACGTGCAATTATAATCTTGTTCAGCCTTTTGCGACCTCAAAAAAAAGGGTTTTAGTGAACGTTCGATCTCGTTCAATAGATACCTGACGTCAGAAGATGGTTCGAGGATAGTGACGTCCGGACGTGTCTGGAGCTCGTGGGGAGAGGAGCCATTGTCATTCCTTTAGATACATTTGTAGGAATAGAAGTCCCTTCCAAGTTCCAAGTACCGCCCGAATGTCATATGACAGGTATATGCATTGGCGCGCATCTCAAGCGTGCGACGTGGTGCCGGTGAAAGTTCCGCTTTGAGCTAATTCTGAAGGTAATCTTAACCGGGATGATATCCACCGAGCTTGCAAAAGTAATCTGGATAGACCACGAGCGCAGTACTAGTAAGTACTGAGATCAGATAATGTCATCTTCGGCGATAAACTGAGATGCCACCGGCACCGGGCAAGGCTTGGGGGAGAAGGACACCACTGGCTCGCATCTATGGTCACATTCTGGAATCTGACCGTCGTTAGAGATCTTGAACAGAAGATGAAGTGGTCGCAATCAACGTTCAAACGAAGGAGATCATTGAAGCTGGTTTGCTAGTGTTTTCCCCTGATTGCGCCAGCGTTGAAGACTGGTCTTTGAAGTGTTGAACCTCTACTCTTACAAGTGTCGAGTCTCCGCGAAGTTGAGCTTGGGGGATAAATAACACCTTTTTGGTAAAAACGCTTGGGAGGAACATTGACATGATACATTTGTGGTACGGTAGATCGCATTCGGAAGGTCTGGCGCAGGTAATTGCTCGCGACGAGCCGTCCCCATCAGCCAAATCGGCCTCTCCTTCTTAGTACTTAACTCGCGCGCGGCTCTGACCCCATCCCGGCGTTCATTTTCTGGAACGGGATTCGCTGGTGCCCGAGAAGTCCGACGATGGTTCACCAAATCTGGCGTTCAACTTCTGACCGACTCTAGCATGAAGGGACCCAAAGTCAATTTTCATTAGCCAAGGAAAATATTGTTACAGCAGATAGAGATCTTTCAGGGGACAGATAGTACAGAGATTCATTGTCGCACTTTTCCTCCTCAGTTAAGTTGCGCTTTGATGACTGCCTCGCCATGTTGATTTCTGAAGAACAAAACATCGCCCTCGTTTTCAACGAATGTGCACTGCGTGAAGGAGCGCCAAAGGGCGTATAGGACTGGCTACCAGGACTGTCAGATCGCACAAGATAAACAAGACGCCGAGCTGCGCGCTCACCGTGGAGTCGTAGTTGTAGTATTCCCCGAGGATTGGCTTAATAGCCTCTGTCACCCGCGGAAGATTATCTGACGGAGAGCGCCGTGAGTGCGTGACGCAGAGCAATACAATTGACGTACAGAATGGCACTTTTGCAAAGAAATGGTGGGCGAGATGATCGGTGTTGATCTGGTATACAATGATAGCAATTTAGAGGAAGCCGCGAACCCGGTAACATCGCGGTAAAAAGTCCTACGTTGTGAAAGAAAAATCGCCCGACCCAACCAAAAATGGGACGGTCGACGGTGGCAAGGGCTCCGCGGGCGAAAGTCCACTGGTCCTAGATGGGGATCGCTTAGTTGGTAGGGAACAAGCGCGATGCCTGACAGCCCCACCTTTCTGTAATAAGGGATCGTCGGGTCGCTATGCTGTAAATAGGTAAACATAACGATCCTGTCACGATGAGCAGGCGTTAATGAGAATCTGGATAGGCCTCCGGCAGAAATACCAATTGTGCGCAACCTGGCCTCGGATTATTTCGACTCAATCAGAAGATAATGACTCGGATTGCGCACCAGCCACGGAAGAAAGTAATAACACCACGCAGACGACCAACCTGTCCTGTAACCGTAGGCCCCTAGGAGAGCGATCATTGAACATATTGCGACGTTCGAGGCAATGATCGATCGGCCTTCGAAGAATCAGTCAGAATGAATAACTACGCGGCCAAAGCCCACATACGGTGCTCTGGCTTAAAAAGCAGCGATGATGGCTTGTAGTGCTGAAGATCACATTTAGTGAGGGCACTCTGTATGTTGGCGTGGTGGGCTTACGCTAGTTCCAGGCGGGTACCTTGGATTGCCTTTGCGGTTATTTCTGGAGGTCGCGATGATTGAAGATATGTCTACGTTGGGAACTTGAAATTCTTACATGAGGTAAAGTTGAAAGCCGCTGGTGTAAACTTCATGAGATACGACGAGAATGCGAAAACGTTGCATGTGGACTTACAAGAACTGCCGTACAAACAGCTTGAACAGGGTGAATGCTGGGGTCTCTTCGAGGACTTCGGCGTAATCCATGCGCACTGCAACCTTTCCGTCAGGAAGCCTGAAGTCCTTCCGCATCGGAGGAATATATGTTTCATCGCGTTCGATATTGTTTGTCGCTTTCTGAACACGTGTGTCAATATTTCGGTGGAGACACGACTCGGAAAGGTTTGACATTGCTCACATGGTGAGTACGATGTGTTGCACGCCACGAGTAAAAGGGAGTTAAGACGAAGGTATGGAGTACAATCCCGATCAAGGCGTTTACCCAGGGATACGGCGAGAGAGCGTCATGCCCGGCCTAGTTATAGATAGGTGGATATCTATTAATGACAGAAACAGAATGTTCACGCGTACCTCATGTCCTGCAGCCATCGCATTCGTAAGTGCACCGTGATACAGGAGCCTCACAATAAAACATACCCAGACACCATATTCCTGCAAAGGCGACACCTTGCCAGCCCCAGTAGAGTATCCAGAGCACCCCTTTGATGACACTTTGTATGCCCGGAGCGCCGCCTATTACCAGTCGAGCAATGACATCGATCTGGGTCGCAGTGTAGTAGAACGCGAAGGTGAAAACCAGATGCCTCGCGATATAAAACAGACTTTTCCAGGTCGATCTTTCGAAAAGATGGGGGGGTACTGCAGCGCGTACGTCCTTCAGCGACAAGTTTGGAAGTGTGAACGTCCCTTTCTTCCGTCGCGCCTCGTATTCAGGACCATGTTGAAATATCTGGTACCAAACCATGGCAAGGAAGACGAGTGAATAGACGGAAAGTCAACGGCAAGGACAAGATGAATGCAATCAGGCTAGGGCGTTATATATGCCCATTGTGGGTGTGCTGCCATTGACGCCTTGGAGAGATCCTTTGCGAAAGATCGCCGCCTGACGTATAAGGTCCGAATTGAAAGGCTGAGAAGAAGAACGGCTGGGGATCTGAAACTCGGCTTTTCTCCTTGCTCCATAGACACAGTGTTCGCCCCCAGATACGTATATCCAAGGGTAGCTCACACCCAAGGACAGATACTTTCCTGAGGAGTTTGGCTCTGTGAAATCTCTTTGGCTGGTCGGATGGGACAAACCGGGACAAAGCGTCGCAACAAACCTTATGGCGACATAGAGCGTGACATGCACTTGTTCTGCAATTATGAGCTTGAGTGGCCTGATGGTATCAATCAAGATCAGGATTGTACACGGCCACCATCGTTGAAACAAACCACGTCTTCCTGCAGGATCATGATGCGATTTAATCCGCCATAGCTTTGAACTGATAAGCACTAGGGTCTGTAAGCATAATCTGGAGCATAGTTCGAGGCGAATCGACCCTCAATTGGACATCTTCTGAGACTGGAGAAACACTGAGGGCCAGAGCGCTGCTAGTACACTATTTTCGCGGAGCGAAAGTGTGTTCTTAAAGTTTCTATGGAGAGACCCCGCATGGTTCTTCTGGAAATTTGGATGAAACTCTCTAACGAAACACTGATGCATGCATTCCTTTCACCGACGATATACCAGTGTACAACGGGCAGACACACCGGCATGTACATCGAATATGGTGTAATATCGAATGACGAATGGATCCGCATCGAGATACCCATACGAAGCAGCCGCTTCCATTTCATCAGCTGAGCGCTTTTCTACGTGAAGGCCATCATCTTAGGTTCATTCAAAGTCTCGAGAATGATCTCATCAGAAGCACAAGGTCCCACCGACAGAAACAACGTCCTTGAATCGAGTTGAACAACTACACCCGGGCCCGAAAAGACCGGATTGCCTCTCAGACACTCTTGAGTCTTGGCGCCTCAAGCCCGTGAGTCCGGATGGATGCATTTCCCGCCGCGGTCCCGTGACAGAAAAAGCGGGGGACCTACATCTAATGTATGCTATAGATCGAAGATTCAGATATATCGCCGGCTGTGGCAATCTCATCCAATAGTTTGACCAAACTCACGGTTAGGTCTTTATTGCCCACTTCTGAAGTGGCAGAACGCCCGACAATCGTGAGCTTGTCCAAAGCCTCAGGCTGATATTCACCATTAATGACAATACACTTTACGACGATAAGTCGATTGAAAGTTGACACCGCAACGGTGTCCGAATCGAACGCTGAACGTGGAAGTTTGTAGCGCCACACAACAGTTATGCTGTTGATCGTATTGAATAACCGTGGACCGTGGACGTATTCTTTCTTTGACCCAACCTGTCGGGCACATTGTACAACATGACGATTGTCACGACTTCTGCGACCGAAGGATCAACCAAATGCGGAACCAAACCAGTCATCGATTTCTCGATGCAGGGCTCAACCCAGTCATTGATGTAAGTATCAGTGGTGAATTCAGACGTGTTTCCGCAATACTTGATTCCCATTCCCCTTGTCAAGGTGCTATACGCGCAAGTGCCAAGAAAATAGTCCAAGTTGCCTCCCGAGGCTGATGGTGCGAGCGAGCGCCTACGTAGGTCCCAGGTCACACCTGGCGATGCTCCACTGCCGCCACGTCAGTTGACGTGCTGCAAAGCAGAGGGCACATCCTTGTCATAAGTTCGAAGAAAAAAATTGGGAGTTTTCAATGTTCATTGCGCAAAATAGAAATGATGTAAAGACGTGTCTCCTGAGCTGATTAGTCGCCCAATCCCTGGTAAAGATGAGATAAACGACATGCCCAGTCCGGGAGTAGTCTATCTTCTCGTCCTGTTTTCAGCGAAACCTCCACAAGAAAAGGTTCTGCAACTAAAGACACGCGAGTTGACTGTAAAGACAGGGGTAGGCATTGAAACTCCGATTTTATGCTTTGGTGGGTGGTCCGTGCGCAGTGGCAGTGTAACTACATAAATTGGAGATTTCTCAGGCGTGTTTCCTTATCGAAAGTCACCTCGTGGGTTGATATTTGGGCTCCTTCTCGCTTTTGACAGAAGGAACTTGAACCCATTCAACGAAGGAGAGCGATTCCTTCCACCCAAGATCGCACCGATAAATTTAGGTCGGAGGCGGCCCGTATGGGAGGTATATATATGCCTTTGTGGGGTTGCAAGTAGTGATCAAAGTCGTGGATATATACTTGGGTGTTCTAGGGAACAGAATCAAACTTTTGCTGACCAATGGCAATGATATCGATTGCGCCTGGCAAAATCTGTCGAATTCGAGTGTAGAACTTCTACCTATGGGCCTTTGCAGTGAGTTCTGCTATCTTAGTGAGATTCCAGCTGCAGCGAGTTCGAGGGAGGCCCGCATTCGGGGGCGCGTTGTTTGGATCAAGCGTCACGTGATCTGACATTGTCAGATTTTTTCGGAACGCGAGCGAAGGCTAACTGGTTCACAACCGCCGACGACGTACTGAGCCGCAGCGGAAGAAAGATTGCTTTCTAGTAGGTATGAACCAGGTCTATCTACGACACTATAAAGCTGAATGGAATCACTTCAGATAACCCAGGCTGGCCTATAATGTTTCAAGTCACGTCGCAACTTTTGTCTAGACGCGTCCCGCGGATTCAAACCGCTCACCGCCAGCTGTCGGCCCTTCACACCTATACCACACAACCTAGCCGAGTTGATCGTCTCTGTTGGAAACAAGCTTGCTCAAGGAGGCAAAATATTCTATTTTGTGCCTCGGCGTCGTGGCTCTCGCGCGCTCAGAGATATGGTTTACATTCATCTGCCGGTATGTTCCGCTCTCATTATTCAAGTTTCCCTGATATATGTTCCTCTAGCTCTGAGCCATGGTCACGTTGAACGTCCAGATCCGGGAACAGGGTATGTTGTTGAAATGTAGATCACTTGTATCGTTACTAACATACCTTTGGGGGTTCCGTAGAATCAAAGTTCATTTTAATGACTCGAAAGGACATTTAATCCAAACCGTCGAAGCGAATGAAGGGGATGATCTACTATCTATCGCACACGAGTACGATATTGACCTTGAGGGTACGCCACGTTGCTATGAAATTTCAAACTGACGCTTCATTGACGTATTTTCATACTCCTGTCTTCGACTTCCCATTCTATCCGCGTACTCCGAACATTGCCGGTCAACCTGTACAGGGGCATGCGAAGGATCAGTGGCCTGCTCCACGTGTCATGTAATTTTAGCACCAGAATACTATGACCGTATCCCCGAACCCGACGACGAAGAAAATGACATGCTTGACATGGCCTTCGGTTTGACGGATACGAGTCGTCTGGGATGCCAAGTGGTACTGAAGCGGGAGCTCGATGGAATGACTGCGACGCTTCCGTCGGCCACTCGCAATATGTTTGTCGATGGTGGGTAGTCGTCTCCAACTTGATGTAGACGGGTCTGGGTCTTGTCACTCCCATGTCGTCCCCCTCCATGCAACGTTCGCTGACACGTCATCTTGCAGGGAAGAAGCCGACGCACCACTAGCGTATACCGCGCTCTACGCCTCTGTATTTCGATATCTAATGAGGACATTCTAAGGCGTCCCACAATCCTCCATTGGAGTTTCGCCCGACTTGTACAAAGTCGACAAACTATTGAGAACGCACGCGGCTATCCTCGGTCGCCCTTTCTCTGGCCTCATTCTAACTTCTCCGATCTCCCAGCATCCTATCATACTGAGCGTCAGAGCGTACTTAGGGGACTCAAATTCGAGATCGAGATCATACCAGTTCCGCGACGCAAGAGGAACGAAGATTCTCGTATGACTGGTAAGCCAGGTTTTCCATACATGTTGGGCTAGATTGAACGCCCTATACTCCTCTCATCGACATTTTAACGATGCCCCTGTTCTTATCCTTATCAGTGCTATTGGGGATTGTTGCAGACAGTGTGACAGTCCGTCGGAGGAATTTACTGGCGGTAGGCAGTTTCATCATTCACCGCCTCCAGGCCGCTGAGATCCAAAAAATACCTTGAATGCTCCCAGAGGATGGATGATTTTAGTCCATTTCAATTGATTTTAGCCGCTGACGATGACCTCACTTTGCTCGGGGATGTTTTCCCTTTCTCGTTCTTAATATAAACCGTCACGTAGATAAACAGGCGCCCTCAGTCGCTTTGTGCCTTCTCTGACCGAACTACTCGTCTTGACAATTTTATGGCAGGCGAATGGCCACTCAGGGAGATACCAGTGTGAGTCCCGCAGCGGCTACAACGTTGAAGTTTATTTCGTTGATTTGTTTTTGGCAGTGTGTTTTACAAGACTCGACTTTGGCTCAGCACACATGCACTAGATCCACTATCGGTCTTCGCAATTTCCTCCTTCCCACCTCGCCATCCACGATAGCTTTTTCGGAGCATATGTCCCCGGCACGCGTGAATCAGCGCCTCAGCCTTATTGACAGACGCCCACTGCGGTCGTCTCCACTGGCGCGCCATGCCCTTTCCAATCCAACTATTCTAGATTCTCCGGAACCCCCGCGCACGCCCCCCTCGGATAGGTCTTATCTGTCACCCAAGCGCTTCTCCCTTCGCAATCCACACGAATACCCTTCATATACCCCTCTTGATGCGCCTCTTTCCGCGTCTGTTCTTCCAGAGTTGCATTATGGATCTCCACCTCGCGGGAGAAGCGATTTTACCTCCCCTAGACCACCAGCATCCACCAGTACACCACACCCCATCATGAGCCATGCAAGTCGAGGCTCGGATCGTGCCTCACCACTACCTGTCCATATCCGCCGTGCATCAACGCCGAACAATTGGCTGACGACCAACACGTACGATACCACGCCGCGTTTTTCGCGTCTCGGTATATCTGCGTCATCTGTCGTTCTTCCAGTCTCGGCTCGCGAGTACAAGCGCGTGGCTGCAAAGAAAACGGGGCCCCCGCCCACTAATACATCTGGCAGCTTCCGTGCCTCGACCCTTGCTTCATTTTCGGTTCCAAGCTTGATGAGCAACGCCAGCTCCAGCGAGACATTCACCGTGTCTTCCTCGGCCAACGTGGCTACCAGCATCACGAGCACATCCGACGTGGAGACCGTCATGGACGACAGCGAAGACGAGGACGCACCGGACATTGGCGTAGGTGATGAGCTCCCACCCAAGAAAGTATATCCCTTCATCGAGATTCCCCCCGAATTAACACGGAATCGCTACCACTCGGAATCTTTCGTGGACCCTCTTACGGCTAGGGAGGGTCGCGTGGAAATTGAAGTGACCCTTCCTGGACCACACGATCCTCACTCCAATGGAACTTCACAGTCGAAGAAACGAGGGGACACCCGCGACGTTGTTGCGCGGTTATTGAGAAAGCTGGCGCGAGCTGGAAAAAGAGGAACCTGAAATGTATATCCATTCAATGTTGATACATCGATACTCATCACCTATTTTCTGATGTCTTAGTACTGCCTACGATGTGTGGGTTGAACGCATCGCTCTTCGGACTTCTGTAGATACATAGAAATATAGACCATAGAGTTGCAGTCGATCCAGAGCGCGTGGTTTAGTAATGCGTACATATCCGAGATGCCTCCGCTTCTGCCTGCTCGAAGTTTTCTGGGCCTCTCTGTGCTGCTACCACCGCGACGCGATCGAGGGATTTGTAACAGTATTGAGGAAGCAATGAAGAAGACTTCGCAATCCGTGGCGGACGAGGCTGACTAGATGCGGCTCAAACTCGCCAACTCGCCGCTCGGATCCTTTCAGGTGACTTATATATCATCCCTTCGCCGAGCTTTCTGACTTGTCGCATGATCCATCACTGTGCTCGCTTTTCATCGCTCACGAGCATCCAGTGACAAGCTGAATCTCTGGTGTCGCTTCGTATTTGAGTCGTTGCGCCCCATAAAAGACGCGGTTGGGATGCAATAAACCATGTCGCGTCGAGATAAGCATTCTGTCGCCATAGTCCCACTGTTTCTGTCTCTAGTACTCGATGGCACTTTCGCCTTCGACCACGTAGCGGCCTCTGCATCCTTGAAAACTCTCAGCCTAGCCAACACTACCGTCTTGAGTTCTACAAACCTCCCTGAGCCTGTTGCGGTTCAGACTCGGGGTGCTTGCGACCAGTGGGGTTGGGTTTCCGATCCAATTTGCCGTGTCCAGGTCAACATCAGGACGTCGGCTACCCCGTCGGTGTACGCTGAGGCATGGCTCCCTGATACCTGGTATGGACGCATCGTCGGGCTGGGGAATGGCGGTGTTGGAGGATACATGTATCCACTACTATGTCTCCCTCACTGTACGCTGACTCAATGCACGTTCACCAGGCATCTATTATGACGATATGCAATATACGATGAGCCTTGGCTTTACCACGGTCGCCTCCAACAACGGGCGATATCTACACTGGGCAATACTTCCTCAACAACCCCGATGTCATCAAGGACTTCTCCTACAGCGCCACACACCTGCAAACCGTCATCGGGAAGCAACTCGTCCAAGCGTACTACGGCCGCCCACACGATAAATCCTATTTCCTCGGCTGCTCTACTGGCGGCCGTCAGGGTACGCAGGCCGCGTTCAAGTGCCCTGAGGATTTTGACGGCATCGTCGCGGGCGCTCCGGGCACGGATTGGAATCATCTTCTGGGGTGGTGGGGCGGTATGGAGTGCGAGTTCGGGGCACCGAAGACGCCGGGGAGCAGCGTGAGTTATATCTTGCGGGAGCTATGGGACGTTGTGGAGGCTGAGGTGCTGAACCAGTGCGATGCGCTGGACGGTGCGAAGGACGGCATTATCACGGAACCGGACGATTGCAACTTTCGCCCAGAGGTGCTATTCTGCTCTAGCACGAAGACGGAAAAGTGTCTTTCACAGTCCCAGGTCAACGCGCTGAAGAAAGCGTATGCGCCCCTTGCAGGGGACAGTAACGGGATCACGGGCATCATCGAGGGGTCTACACTGGTGAATAACCCCTTGCATTTTGAGTGACTTTCTAGAAGGCTAATTGATACGGGATGAACTGACAGGAATGGTACCTCAATACGGTGTTCAACAACACAAGCTACAATTTCAGTGATTTTGGCCTGCCGCATATTGCTCTTGCTGACATGATCAACCCCGGCGACGCAGCGATGTTCAGCGGCGACTTTTCTGCGTTCAAGAATTGCGGTGGTAAGTTCGTCACGTACCACCGCGATCAAGTGAGTATCATCTGCCTGGGTTTAACCTTCACCGACCATCCCAGGCTATACCTTCAGGCAACTCTAAGCGCACGTACAACCTCATCAAACCTGTCCACGCTTGACACCTTCTACCGCCTCTTCCTCGTCCCCGGCATGCAGCACTGCAACTCCGGCCCAGGCTCATGGGCATTTGGGCAGAGCCAAGGGCTCAACGTTGTCAACGCTTCAACGCGCAATGTGCTGGGCGGTCGTGGATTGGGTCGAGAAGGGGGAAGCGCCTGACATCAATACTGGCATTAATTGGGTCACGGAAAGGGTGCACTGCCGGTACCCGCAGAGGAGCGTGTGGGAGGGGGGTAATTTTGTTTGCAAGATGTAGGAGGAATTTAACAGTTCACTGGTTTCAATGGATTGAGTTCGCTGACCCAGTAGTTTGAATTCACATGGTCACATTTCTCGGTGACACTCCGTGAAAGATATTGTATCCTTCCAAACATACTCCCTTCCAAGAAGAGTATAATAATTATATAAGAAAACCTGTTGAAAATAGCTCTCCTCTGTGACACAGTTGCTTGCCAGAACCGCGAAAGCAGCTGCCATCACGGCAAGCAGAACGCGTTTACGATGCCTCCCGTACCCTGACTCTGAGCACCGTGGCACTTGAACCCGGAGATAGAGATGCTGACCATTATATTGTTAGTTATGCCAATTAGTCTTCAAGCAAGGTGAAAGTGATCATCATGCGAATGACGCAAGAACGGACAAGAAAAAGTCATTAGTGTGTACGTGAGCTTCCGAGAATCATTACACGCGATGCGAGGGCGGGCGTGCGCTGGGCACGCGGGTAACTAGATGGAGTATACCGGGGTAGATGCAGTGGAGATGGGAAGAGGGGAGGCCTGAAACCTTGGGAGGGGCGTTGCGTATCTAGTGTATAGGAATGGAAAAACAGGGTCCCAGGGAAGAGGTATGAATGGGTAAGGCGATCTAGGGAGGCGTTGAAAACAGCCCAAGGAGCTTCAGGAAACCGAGGATGCACCCGCCCGAAATGATGGGCAGGGTGAGGTTGTCGTCGAGCGAGCCAAGGTCTGTCGAGTCGGGCGTCAGGCGGAGAACGGACAGGGGGAGAAAGGGATACAGAGAGCGATACGCACCCAATGCCTCGGCAACACCACTAACCAACCCCGCGACCACACTCAGCGCGCAGAGCCCAAGCCACCCACCGGCGCCCGCCACGCTTTTCCCTTGCCACCCAATCGTTGATAGTAGGGTGGACCACGCGCGCACACCGCCGTCCCAGTACCAACTTAGGACCTCGTCGGAATGACGGAGAGGCGCCACCCATCCCCAGAACCCCCACGCGATGATGGCGCCGGTGAGCACCGCCGCGACGAACCCGGCGAGACTCTTGCGCGGGGCGAGGGGCAGGCGCAAGACGGGCGTCCGGCGGGGCAGGGGCGGCGTCAGAGGACCAAGGAGGCGTCCAAAGGTTGAGGCGGTTGTGTCGGCCCAGGAGAGGCTGTGAGGAACGGTTCAAATTGGATGAAGAGAGAGAGGAAGACAGATACACGCACATGAGGATGGCAACGGTAGCGACGTCTTGCGGATAGAATGTGAGGGCAAAGTTGACGCCGAGGATGTACCATATGACACCGTTGGTGGACTTTCGCTCGCTCTCCCGCATGAGGAAGCCGAGTAAGCGCTCGTATACCCGCGCGAAAGCGGGCCAGCGCAGGCGGAGGATGTCTGCTGGTACGATCACGGCCAGGGCGCTCCAGAGGACAACCACGACTCTGTGTACGGAGCCATTGGAGAGGTAGAGATAGAGGGTGAAGAAACCTAGTAGAATTTGTTTATTAATTTAGATTGAAAGATATCAGGGGAGTGTGCGCGCGGACCAATCGAGGAATGAAGCAGCTTGCGGGGAATCTCCCAGTCAATTTTCTTGACTTGGGGGGGTGCGACGGCAGCGGCACTTCCGTTTTGCTGTGGTTGGCGGAGACGGAGGCCGTCGTGTGGGTGTGCGACGCCAGTAGCGTCGACCTCGCTCGTTTCAGAGTCGCACTCGTCCTGCTCGCGCTCGGTCATGTCTTCGAGATGTCCCAGCCCCTCAAGCGTCCGGATAACCTTGCGTGTGATGTTTTTGACGCCGCGGGCCTTGGAGTCAGAAGAATAAGTGACAAGGGGCGAAGGGGAGCGCTTGGTGGAGCGGGTGGCAGAAGAGGAGCGGCCGCGGGTGGAAACAGACGACGAGTGGAGGCGGCTGGAGGTGGAGAGGACGCCGGCAGTAACGTCGTCTGGCGTGCTCATTGTCCAAGACGACGACCAGAGATAAAGTAGATCAGCCGAATCCCGACACGTGTTTGCAAAAATTGACAGCCAAGACCCAAACTCATATCTCAATACAGAACTATTAGATACATGAGGGTCACAGAAAGCTATGTAGTAGACGTCTAGTAGACGTATCCAAGCAGCTTTCCTCCAATGTTTTTGCGCCGAGCCTCTTCGTGGTCGAGAATGCCGGACGAGGTGGTCTGAAAGAAAGAGCGTCAGAAAAGCGAATCAAACAGCGAAATCTGCAGCACGCACGAGGATGATGATGCCAAAACCACGCGCGGGGAGCAGCAAGTTGACCCACGACTCGATCTGCGTGGCCTGCACGTTGAAGCGGGGCGAGATCACACCCGTCTTGTTCAGGCGCCCGTTGAGCTGGATCACGATCTTGCCGGACCTGTGGTCGTCGATGATCTCGAATTCGCCGATGTAGCCTGCAGAGCTTGATCAGCCTCGCGCTGGGGGCAAAAAGGAAAACAATAAAAAAAGAGAAAACGGAAAAAATGTAGTCGCTACAGTGAACTCGTCTCTATGGGCAGTGAAGAGGCACGTTATTTGGTTAAGATAGACAGGGTGCATTTGTGTTTCGGAGCGTTAAAACCAAGCATGCGTGGGGGGTACCGTGAGGTGGGAGCATGGATGGTAGTTATCACCCCGAGTAGAATAAAAAGAAATGAATCAAGGGAGCGGAAGGGCGCTCACCGTGGCGCTGCATGACGCTCAGGAACTTGACGACGACCTTGGAGGACGGGCGCACGAGCACCTGGCGCTTTCCGCGGCGCTCTGCGTTGACGATGTTGTTCTACGAGTTGGCAGCAAGTCAGTATATGTATCACACTGCAAGTTCCAAGTTCAAGACGCACAAGGGTGTCGTTGAGCACAGATACGCGAACCATTTTGGATCAGAGTTTGTTTTGACTAGGCAGACAGAGATAGGTGTAAGCAAAGCTGAACCCGATGAGTGTCGCGCTATGGAGAGCGCGAGTCAACCGGGCTGTCGAGTACGACGAGAGCAGCGCAGGTGCGTTCGCGCGCCAACATAGTCTGACGGCAGAGAATATTTACCTGGGCGAGGGTCTTGAGGTGAGCGCGACGGCGAGAACGATGAAGCAGCGACCACACCAAATTTCCAAGGAGGCGGTGGCGGTGCAGCTGTACAGCACCACAAGCCACCGGATCGGGGATAGCCGGTGCACAGAATTCCCACCTCTGTATAGCGACAAGTACCGTACCGACGACGACGAATTCAAGATGGTGAGTGCAGGCTACGATGCAATGCTGAACGCAATGTTGAATGTAATGCTGAATGCATGCTGATGTCGTTCTAGGGCCGCGTTCGCACCAAGACCACTAAGAGGGCTTCCCGTGTCCTTATCGAAAAATAGTGAGTGCCTAGCTGCACGCCATGGATGAGCGCTGACTCCCGCAGCTACCCCCGCCTGACCCTCGATTTCCACACCAACAAGAGGATCATCGATGAAGTCGTGCGTGGCTTGGCACTTTTCGCGTGGATTATTCTCACTTTGAACCCAGGCCGTCGTTCCCTCGAAGCGTCTGCGCAACAAAATCTCGGGGTTCACCACCCATCTCATGAAGCGCATCCAGAAGGGCCCCGTGCGCGGTATCTCCTTCAAGCTCCAGGAGGAGGAGCGTGAGCGCAAGGATAACTATGTCCCCGAGGTCTCGGCCCTCGATACCACTGCGACTGGCCTCGAGGTTGATCCCCAGACAAAGGTGCGCAGGCTTGGTGGCTTTGTGCTGCGTGGTACTGATGGTTGATACTCAGGAACTGCTTCTGGCACTCAACTTTGAGTCGATTGCCGTGAACGTCATCCAGCCCGTCGTTGCGGTCCCTGAGCGCGGGCCGCGGAGGGAGAGGCGGAATGTCCCTGGTGCTGGCCGGTCATAGATGGGGGCTGGACACTGGTCTTGGTGAGGGGAAGGGGTTATGTCTGCTAGTTATTTGTTACTACTACATGATGCATGCAACAAAAATTCTATGCCGCTTCCTCCGGAAATTGTATTGAGCAAGTCTACGGTATACAGCTTACGCTTGTACTTACTGAACCTGTGCTCAGCTTGTACTTGATTTCCTTGAACATTCACCGATTTCCGTTCCATTTCTTACCGTGTCACGTCGTGTCACGTTTGACCAGCAACCACCACCACAATGGCAAAGAAAAAGAACAAGCAGGTGTGTGTCCGCCGTTCTCCTGCGTCGTCGATGCTCACTCCCGCAGATCATTCGTCCCTGGTGCTGGTATTGTGAGCGAGAGTTTGAGGATGAAAAGGGTCAGTTTCCCCCTGTACTCTGCAAAGCACAGACCTGACACTTTCTAGTTCTAATGCAGCATCAGAAGGCAAAGCACTTCAAGTGCAACATGTGCCCGCGCCGCCTGAACACTGCCGGTGGCCTTGCCGTTCATATACAGCAGGTCCATAAACTGGAACCAGAAAAGTCCGTCTGTTTGCCCGCTTTTTCTGTGCGTTCTCTGTTGACCTCATTGCTAGCCTGCCGCGCATCGAAAACGCACTTCCAGGCCGCGACGGCTACGAGGTCGAAATTTTTGGCATGGTCGGCATCCCTGCCCCAGACGTCGCAGACTACAAACGCCGCAAAGAAATCGAACTCGGCCTCTCCGCCGGATCCATCTCACAGCCGCCGCCCAAGCGCCCCAAGATCGACAATCGCCCCCTCACCGAGGAAGAGCTCAGAGCACAGCTCGAGGCTCACAAGGCCCTCATGGGCGTCTCATCTTCGTCTGGTACCGAGCCAAGCAGCCAGGGCGAGGGTTCCAGTGCTGCGGTGTACGGGGCACCCCAGGCGTATGCTCCCCCGCCGCCTGGGATCCCCGTGGGTGCCCCCGCACCCATAGGCATGATGCCGCCTCCAGGAATACCGCCCCCGGGCTTCTTCCCAGGGGGCCCACCTCCGCCCGGCGCGTTCCTCCCGCCCTTCATGCCCGGATTCCCGCCTGGGTGCGTCTCGGGTCTCCTTCTCTCTTTTCGTGACATTATGTAATTATTGCCCCCTCTTCAGACCCCCGCCCCCCGGGTTCCCTCTCCCACCCGGATTCCCAGGAGGTCCACCCCCTGGAGGTCCACTACCTCCTGGTGGTCTCCGCTCCCCGTTCCCCCCGCCCCCGCAGTTCGTTCCCGCCAGTGTACCCGCACCCGCTCCAGGTCAAGCACCGCCGCCTGGCGTCGGCTCTCCGTTCCCGCCACCACTTGGACTCGCACCCCCGCGTGCCCCGCCCACTCCTACTTCGCAGCAGACACCTACACCGGGTCCAGGCCCGCAGACACCGGAGCTACCGCAAGGTCAACAGAAGGCGGAAGGTCAGCTGGTACTCCCCAACCCCGCCCTCGCCCAGACCAACCCGTCCTTCAAGAAGGCGACGGTTCTCAAGTATGACGATGCAAACTTTTCACCTGTGAGTACTTGCTTTGAGTATCGGGGTTTCGACGGGTCGCTGACGACTCGTGCTTTTGCAGGAGGAGCGCCGCGCGATACACCCAAAGTATTATATTCCCAAGCCCGTCGAGGGAGTCGCCGCGGATGCGTCGAGAGGGACAAAGAGGAAAAAGGCAGAGGACTTTTTGTAGGGCGTGCGACCAACTATGTACGTGCCAGGTTCGTTAAGACAAGGAGATGTTGTTGAGCCGTGCTCTGCAGTGGATCTTCACGCGCACGTACAAGTATCGAGCCCCGGACCTCAAGAAAGTCTCGGAGCCGATAAACGCAACCCGTCCGTCCCCTATCCCATCCCCCTTCCCCTCCCCTCTTCAAACTTTACTTATTCATGCTACCAAGCGAGAGACCCCAGTGCGCCCAGGAATCGGCAATCAGGATGACTGCAATGTGGATGTGGATGTGCATGTGGAGGTGTCGTCCCATCGTAGCTGTGTACGTACCTAATTGCTTGCTGTGTGTGTTCCGTCCTTCTGCGTACTATTACTACGGTCGGTCTTTCTTTGCGTCACCCGTTGTTTGTTGCTTCCGCGCACCACGGTCGGTTGTCCCATTCTCGCCTCTTCTGCTTGGCGTTTCTTTATATCATGAATAACATGTGTGCAAAAGGAATGTGTCCAGGCAGACTCCTAACCGGTTAGGTAGCTGTATATATTTTAACATTTTCAGCTATTCTCCTACACTGCTGAATAGAAAATGGGCAAGTTGAAATGCCTCTGAATCAAAGTCAAGTCCTTCAACTTACTGATTCTCAAAATCAATTGGAGGGGAGCAATGTGGAGAACTGTGGTACATTTTTACATGAGAGGGAGATTGTTTGCACTCGGCAACACCGCGGCATCCATCAGGAAAAACCTCCGTAAATGTCGACCTCTGAAAACATTTGATAGAGACCCTGTCAATAGATGGTTTTGTGCTAATACATGATTCCGACAACATCAGGAAAAACCTCCTCCGATAAATCGGAGATAATTACCTGACTTTACGTAACCTGCACTAACACAGCAAATATGTCTAAAGTCAAGAATCCTCCCATATTTGCTACAATTACATAGCTTTTGTGATAGTCAGACAGCGAGACTGAATATTAGCAGTAAATTTGCAGTTTTTTTAAACACCTGCAAAGAAGAGCTGACATTGCCATGCAGAGATCTATTTCAATACTACCACTACTACATGTCATGTATTACTATGCAGAAAACTATAATAACGACTTGTAGCCCCAAGATGGGGTTACAGGCAGCAGGTCAGAAGACAAACAGTGAGGCTATGGTGGTCTTGACTGGTGTCGAGTGTGGCGGGAAGGTGTGCAGGAGGACATGGTGGCCAAGGCAGCTCAGTTGGTAAAAGCAGCAAGGATTGCCAGCTGCTCTCTCTACTTTGGCAAGTGGGGAGCATCAGGAAAAATGAAACTGATATGTAGTACATGCTGAATATACCGAGGTGTCACTGACATTCCATAGGCCTTTGTAGTTTCAATAGTGGTACATAGAGATGCTGAAGATGTACATAGTTTGTGGGAGGTTCAGTAGCTTTCACTCAGAGATATGTAGACATGCCGACACTGTGGAGAACTTGAATTT
>JABCKV010000058.1:0-93940 GCA_018282005.1 Asterophora parasitica
AGAAACCTAAGAGAACTAAACTGAGTTCTCTAGGTATTTTATTAGGGTTTATATACTACTCTATAGTACAGCCTCATAGTTAACATGAGGCATGATCAGTCAGCTCCACAGTAATGATGTCATGCTATGTAATGCTATGTCATGCAGTATGACTAATATTATCTAATCAAGATAAGATGAAAGTCACATGACTTACATAAGCATGAGAAAAGCAGAATTGAAAATAAAGTAAAGTAAAAGTGAAGTGAATCAATAATGATAGTAAAAGTGGTTATTCCATAACAGCATGTACAAGTCCACTCAACAATGCAGTGTGGGCATAGTCCAAAGGTTGGAAGATGTATAGGGCAACATATGCTGCCCAACCAATGTACAAGGCAGTGAAGATGCTTGGTAGTGGTGTGGGTGTGGTGAGCAAGCAGTTCCAGAGGAGCAGACAGGCATCAAAGTGGAACCAGACTGCAAAGAAGGAGGGGAAGGAGAAACAGGATTTCTATGCATTCCAGAAGGTGGAGAAGCAACACAGTGGTATGTCTCTGTGCTCCATGATTGATTTTGATGCTTATAGCTGTAACAGAGCTGACAAACTTGAAGGCGACATGGGCAGAAGACAAGGCAAAGGTGGAGGCATTGAAGGCATCTTGACAGTTCAAACCATACTAGTTCTGTGTTCCTTTTGGGGTACTCAATTATTGCACAGTTTGCCAAAATCCATCCTTTACAGCATTTGTGAGGCATTCAAAAGGTTATCTTGTTATGCAAGGGTGGTTGCAAGGCTTTCTGCTCCTTGCCCTACTGCTCATTCATTAGGTTCCTCTGGTTCCTAACCCCTAGACCAATTGCCTATCACAAGAGCATGGTTTCATACTGCTGTGGCTTCCTCATATCTATCACTCCAATCAACACACTGGATACAAGTATTGCCTAAGTATTGCTGTGCTTGATGTTGAGTTGGACCCCCAGACTAGTGTTGCTATGGTTCCATTCTGAACCAAAGTTCGAACCTGAACTTTTGGGAACCAGACCGAGGTCCAGTCCAAAGTTCAGCATCTTGTTTGAACCAGACCATATGTCCAGTTCAGTGTTCAAGATGAGTTAGGAATGAATGAACATGTTCAAACTTGTTTGAACTGATGAATTGACTTTCTTGTAGTTGTCAAATTTTTGTGCTCAATCCCTTCAGTTGTGGTACATTACAAAATATATAAATGCAAGTAAAGAAGATTTACCGCCTTATGTGGATTGGCCCAAGCTTTGTTTGACATCCAATTGTTGAATGTGGCTGTATTTGACCATGCCACATCCTCCTCCATTGTCTGCACCAGTGACTTGGCAACTTCAAATGCCTTAGCAAGCACAAAGACTCCCAGGTATTGAAGAACTCAAGGATGTCTTTTTTCAGTATGTGCCATTAAAGTATGGGCAATAAAATCCATAAGTGAGGGAGTCTACTACATCCCACATCCATGGCTAATCCTCCATCTGACCAGTGTGCTCTTGCTTCCAATGGGAGTCTCCTTGATGCTTCCAAGATCATCTTCTACAATGACCCCAGTGATGCTACTCCACTACCTTGTATCCCAATCTCTGCCTCAACATCTGGTGCTCCTCTTCACCCCTTCTTCACCCATTCCTTGCCACCAGCCCAACTCATTGCAGGCTCACATAGATCAGGTCGCACTATCTGCTCCTCTCAATGCATCATCAACCCCAACAATGATGAGGCTCTGGCAATTTTGTTAGAAATGGGAATGGGGGTGATACTGAGGATGACAATGACACTGAGGAGTGGTATGCCTCAACAAAAGCTATGGGTGATGCAGACCAAGCTGTGAGTACTTCCTGCTTCTCTCTCACCTCTACTGTACTGATCAGACTGACAGGCTTTATCTGGTAGGCACAGTAAGAAAGATCACACTGCCAATGTGTGCACCATCTTCAGCCACAAGAAGCACATCAACCCCGGCATGCAGAATGAAGAGGATGGCCATTGGTGCAATGTATGCAGGTTGGTAACCCTCTCATATAGTCTAATATGATACTTACATGTATACAGGGCCTCCGGTGCTGCAGCAAAGTACTGCTTTTTCACTGGAAGTATTACAACACTCTGAAACCATATTGCACGGTATGTAACTGCTAATTATTTTGCCTTCAGGATCTTAGATATGTGCTTGTGGCTCTAGAAATCCTGATCATGTCATGTTGTACATGAAGCGATGCAAGAAGCTGAACTTGGTTCTTAACAATCAAGTTCTCATGAAGATGGAAAGTGTAGTGTTGCTTGATGGGTAAGCACTATCATCTTGTTTACCCTTCCATGCACTGACCTACAATCATTTAGGATGAAGCAAGGCAGTCTCAATAGTGTTGTTAGTCGAGAACCTTGTACACCATCATTCACATCTGCAGGTCTGCTTGACTACATTATAGAGCTCATTGTTAGAGAAGACAAGGTATACACTTGTCAGGAGAGCTATGCAAGTCTTTACACTGACTCACATTATGTTAGGCATTCCAGCTGATCAACAAGGGGTCATTCTGACAACTTCTCAAGTATGCTCAGCCATCCCTTTCAGAGAAGGACATACCTCATTGGACTAAGTTATGCCAAGAGATTCTCTGCCATTCCCAACAGGTCAAAGATCGTGTTCACAAGCGCATTCTTGATGTACCAGGCAAAGTCTCATTCATGTTTGACACCTGGACCTCTGAAGCCAGCAACCCATATCTCTCAGTGACAGGACATTATATCTGGGCTCCTGAGAATCAACCAATGGACTGGATACTCAAGACTGAACAGCTCGCATTCATGCACCTCAAAGGTAATCACTCTGGTGCAAATATTGGTAATATCCTTGTGCATACATTTGATTGATACAACCTTCGACACAAAGTTTGTTGTCACCCATCAATGCTGCAGTCAACTCCTGATCTTGTTTTCACAGCTTGGATGGGGAACAGCCAACAATGCTGCAAATAACTTTGTAGGTATTTGCTCAGCTGCAGTAATTGTGAACTGCACCCCGGGGGTTCCTAAATGGGATCCAGTGCAACATTATGTCAGGTACACGATCATCAGGCCATGTTCAGAATTGATTGCTTAAATACATTGACTAGGTGTATGGAGCACTCAGTGGACCTTTCTGTCTGTCACTTTGTTGAGACCATCTCGTCTTCAACCTGCAAGAAGAAGATCAAGAAGGCTCTAGTGCTTGCAAATATTGGGGACGCAGAGTTGGATCTTGACCATCTGGACAAATAACTGGCAGTGCTTTATGAAGTCGACAATGAGACTGTTGAAGATGGCAGCGCTGACCAGATGGAGGTTGCTGATCCTATCCCCAAATTTGCTGATGCTGTTGGCAAGGCCCTAGATCTAGTCAAGCAGGTACGTGGCAACCTCAAGCTGATTCACCAATATGTACCCTTACACCATTATCTAGATCTGTGCATCCCCCCAGGCCTGCGTGTTCTTCAAAAAAGCCTGTGTCCAGAACAATGTCCCATCACTGCAACTTGTGTTGTGGATTCGGACCCGCTGGGCATCGATGTACACCTTTCTTGATTGGATGCTGACTCTTCATAAGGTAGGCCCAATCGTTCACTCATGGCTACCATTTTCTTATCATTATTGGATGTAGGCTATCAATCACTTTGTGCAGCTGGCCAATGTCAGCAAGGAAGTTCCTACATTGCGTGGAAAGTTGTACACCGACTTTCAAATTGAGAGAGAAGACTGGCAAAAGCTCGAGTTGATGCACAAAGTTCTCAAGGTATGTTTCCTTTGTTGAGTACATGTTTTCCCCCATGATCGAATCTATATCTGCAGAGGGTATGGAGTTCATGCACAGGCACCTCGTCGCGCATGGGTAAGTTTATTGCACATCGCAGTCTCCAACTTCTTTTCACCCACTTGAATATTCTACACAGAGATCTGACCACTCAGAATATCATGATGGACGCCAGACCAATTCTTCCTTCTGGGTGGCATTTTGTCGCCTACCAGTGCAAACCGGACGGTGTGACCCCGATCTCACCTCTCGCCCGCATCGACTATCCCGTACGCTACATTATCATTGACTTCGATTGCTCTGTTCGGCTGTCCCCAGGCCAGCCTCATCTTATCAGGAACTTTGGGGGTCGTGACGGCGACCCTCCGGAATACAGGAGCCCAGAGCCCTACGATCCATTCAAGATCGACGTCTTCACGCTGGGAAATGTTTTCTTCAAAGACTTTTACCAGGCATTTAATTGTCCTTCCTTCTTTGCGCTTTGCAGACTAAATTTCTTTGCAGAAGTATGAAGGGCTTGACTTTCTTGCGACGTTGATTGACTTCGTGAAAACTCCCAACTTCCGTCAGCGCCCCGACGCTGAGATGGCCATGAAGTACTGGCTCAACGTTAGGTCACATATCGACGTGGGTAGGGCGCGCTGGCGTCTTCAAAAGCGGAAAGAAACAATGAGCGAACGTGTGCTATATGATACAGTAGCGTTTGCCAGGGAAGGCGTTCATAGGATGAAGTGCATGCTAAGTACCGATGTGAGTGTGAACTGATTCTCGTTGGGCTACTATGTTGACGACCGAATTTTCAGCCAACGAAACAGAAACACAGAGTTTATTGGTCCACACCACCAGAGCCTGAATTTACTCGGACGTCTCCGCCTCAGTCGCCTCCCACTAATGCGTCTTTCGACCAGAAACATTCTCAGAATTATCGTTCGTAAAAAGAGCAATAAGAGTGGCTGTCATTGAATCACCCATGTTATTTCAGGTACGAAGTGATCTTAGATATGAGATGGTGTCCGACTGACGAAAAACCTCGGTAGACAAACATAATCGGTCATGAAATTGCGATGCGTGGAATAGTTCGGGTCTCACTAACGACCATGCTGTCTTTCTCCACTCTTGGGAAATCCACAGAGTTCGGGAGGTATAACTCTGTATCACTGCCACATGGCGAACTGTTGGCACTCGTCTAGAATCATGTACAGAACGAGCCCATTAGGCAGCTCTTTTGATCAAGTCAAGTTATCTGTGCTGGGATTACGACCTCACTGACGTTTCAAGTCGCATCCCGAGTCTGAACCATTTCATGAGCCGATTTGGTTTGATTTAGCCAAAGTTCATGTTCAAATGGATTGCGTCCAGCAAATTGGAAGAGTCGCCGAGAGCTTCAACATGCAGCAAATGGTGGGGTGGAGGAAAACACGTTGGCCGAACTTCGCTGCTTGATGACAGGTAGCATCTGACCAAGGAACCCATGTCTTCACTGAGTCGTTATATAAATTAGGATCCACTGGCTCATGCAGCCCTCAAGCTTTTTCATCATTCTCTCTCATGCATGTCCTTCGATCTGCGCGCCCCCAAGTCTACTGTTTCGTTTCTCATCGCGATCAATGTTTTCTTATGATTGAGAGTTCGGAGACGCGTTTCTGGTCCGCTCCTGCCCAAAGCGGTTTTCGAACTTCCATATGATGGTCCCCCTCCGAGATGTTTTATCTTCCGTCCACCACAGCCTCCTCTGACATACGGGCTTCGCGCCTCGGGAACATATTAACCGACGGACGACGACAGAGAACACGCGTCAAACAAGGCCGAGACGGCATTGATCCTCAAGTATCAGGCGTGTCTATATGTCCATGGGCGACGCTATATGCCGCGATTGCGCCCACAGACCCTACTCTGCAGAATAAGCGAAGGCCTTGCACTGCAGTGGAAGTGTGTTGGGACATAGATGCCGAGTTTGATCTACGCCACATAAGCACCCTGGAGGTATATGTCAACATTTTGAGGCTGTTCCAGGCGCCGCGCAGTTCCTCGCGAAGAACAGACAGCTTCCCAATTCGAATGCACATTTTAGGATTTTGATCCCACAGCCAATTCCCATGTAAGTGATGGGCACGAAGGTACTCCACATCATGGTGTCATTCAACATTAGACGCGGGGTCGATAACATGTATCCAGTGCGTCCATTCGGCGATCGGACATATTCCCAAGGGATTCACAGATACGAGGGAGCCACGGCAGTATAAAACCATGCACTCGCTACTGCGATAGGCAATTGACCTAGGAATCAAGAACAATTGACCTAGGAATTAAGAACCAGAGGAACCTAATGAGGTGAAGCGGTAGGGCGCTGGTGTGGCCAGGGAGTAGAAATTGCGACCGCCCTGGGATAAAACGCGGAATAAGGAGATAGACAGAGAGGTAGGGGACTTCGCGAACGAATGCCTGTAAAGGATGGATTTTGGCAAAGGGTGCGAGATTGGAGTACCCCGAAAGGAGCACGGAGCTAGTATGGTTTGAACCGTCGAGACGCCTTCAATGCCTCCACCTTCGCCTTGTCTTCTGCCCATCTCGCCTTCAAGTTCATCAACTCTGTTGCAACCATAAGCGTCAAGATCGATCGTGGAGCACAGAGACATACCGCTGCGTTGCTTCTCCGCCTTCTGGAATGCATAGAAATCCTGTTTCTCCTTTCCCTCCTTCTTCGCAGTCCGGTTCCGCTTCGATGCCTGTCCGCTCCTCTGGAACTGCTTGCTCGCCACACCCACACCACCACCAAGCGTCTTCCCATATGCGCCACCCCTCGTAACCAGCGTGAACCCATCCTCGTCCAAAATTGCCTCGCCCTTCCGGTACTTCGACTTCTGCTTCGACTTCTGCAGCTCGTGCTCGTATACCAATATTGACGAGTCAGCATGCTCCCGGACGGTATCCAGTGGCGGTCGTAGTGAGTCGTAGAGCGCGATATAATGAGCGAGGCCTGACGGCTCTCCGGGTATTGAGGGCCAAGAGCGAACTTTTGTCCCAGTTGAGAGCGCGCGTTTTAAGGATGAGGAATCGAGGAAAATGAGATGCGCCGAACGCCCAGACGGTCGTAATGTCCGTAGATTTGTCGAAGGAAGGGGAATAATTTTTGGAGTGTCATCTTTCGCGACTTTTCTACGCTTTCGAGGCTGATCGTCCGCGCCAGGTTCAGTGGTGAGATCTGCCGCATCCTCCTCCTCCTCCTCGCTATCTTCCTCCTCGTGGTGGGGTTCCACTGCGTCGAGATCAAATACAACTTTTTCCACTGTCCCACAATGCTTGAATAGCTGGCCTAGCTCGCGTTCCGTGGCATCTGGTGGAACATTGACCATGAATAGTGTTCGGCCATCTGGCAGTACATTTTTGGCGGTCTTTTTGGAGCCTGCGTGCTCGCGAATATAAAGATAGTGTGTGGATGAAGGTGAATAAGAGACCGGAACGACGGTGAATCCACTGAGAGAAGTTGGAACAGCCATTATTGACGAGAGATTGAGAGGCGATTTTCAAAATTCCGTCGTTGTTTGTGCGACGCGTTGTTGCCAAATACCAACTTTGCCCAATCTTCTTACTCCGAGGTCCATGCTACGCCTAGCCCGGCCAAAACATACTCTCAGTCGGCTCTCTCTTACAACGAATCGCTATAAAGCCTTTCGTACTGTCAGGAAATTCTCAACGGATCATTCGTCGCCAGAGATTGAATTTGGGGACTACAGCATCATCTTACCAGAAGAACCATTCGTCTTTGGAGTCTCTCATATAACACCACGGAGCGTCCCAGAACATATTTCGCTGCCTATATATGCTCGCCCGAACTATAAGGCCGAAGAGCACGAGGGCCATGCACGCCCGGTTCAGCATGAGAGGATCGCGTTGGGAGGAGAGGTAGAGGCACGATTGCGAGAAGCGGCGAGTCTGGCGCGGAAAGCGAGGGAATACGCCGGCCAACTTGTCAAGGTGTGCTTCACTCAATTCATTCAAGTAAGAGTGCTAATTTGTATGCAAGGTTGGTGTCACTACAAATAGCATTGACGTGGCTGTCCATGAGTACATTATCGCTCACGACGCGTATCCATCGCCCCTCCGCTACATGGACTTTCCGAGGTCAATATGCACGAGGTGTGTCTACTTCACTACGTCCACTTACGAGAGTTCTCATGGATATACCAGTATCAATAACATTATAGTTCACGGCATACCAGACGAGTATAGATCGAGAAAATATCATCATACTTGGACTTTGATTGACCCAGCTTCCTACACAGCCGACCTCTCGAGAACGGAGACATCATCAACGTTGACATTACTGTCTTTCTGAATGGCTTCCACGGTGACACATCCCAGACGTTCCTCGTCGGCGACGTGGTAAATTTGACATCACTTTTGTTCATTTTGCATGCTGAGCCATATTTCTCAAGGATAATCAAGGCCGCGAGCTTGTCCGAATCACGAACGACGCACTGCACGCCGGAATCCAGGCATGTGGCCCCGGGCGCCCATTCAAGGGCATAGGGCAGGCCATCCATGACTTGACGCGCCACACCGATTTTTCTGTGTCGTCCCAATTTACGGGCCACGGAATTGGCAGCGTTTTTCACCGCCCTCCGTGGATACTCCATCATCGTATGATTAATTTCGGTCTTCCCCCGTAACTGCTGTCTTGCTCACTTAGATGTCAGTAAACGATGAACCTGGCATTATGACTCCAGGCGACTGCTTCACCATCGAGGTGATTGGCAAATTACCTCCTCGTTTTTTCGCTGTCTCATATGTCTGTAGCCTTCGCTCATCCAAGGTTCGAATCCCCGCGGTTGGATATTCCCTGATGGCTGGACTGCGTCCACGGAGGTGTGTACTCTTCCGCATTTTATACGCATCACCTCACGTATTCTCTATCAGAGCTGTGCTCGCAGTGCGCAAGCAGAGCACATGGTACTCATAACTGAGAACGGCGCGGAGGTGATAACATAAGGGACTATATGGCAGGCTGATGGCAGGGATTTCGCTCCGCACCACATGAAGAAGCGACAATTTTTTTCGGGGTGGGGATACCGCAGGGTCATATGATCCCGCGCTCAAGGAATACGGAACATGGAACGCGACTCGGGCTGCTAGTATGATGTATCCTCTGGTATCACGGCTAGCGGAGATTCAAGGCCCGTGGACATTGGGGACCTAATAATCTCGTACCCAGATGTTCAGGTGAGGGAGTGTTCCGGGCGGAGTGAGAATCGGAGGCAAAAAAAACATAAATAAAACACCGCAACAAACCTAACGAGGCTGCCATCATTTTTTCTCTCTTTTTTCGCCTCCGACTAAAGCCGGATGATCCTCGATTGATCACCGGGTCTCTTCGAGGACTCAAAGCCTTTTGCCCTATAACGACTGGCTAGCGAGACTACATGTGTTCTATCATAATTACTTGAAGACGAGTCTTTTTATTTCGAGTTTCAACCAATCTGGTCAACGGTCCGCTAGCCATCAATACGGTCTTCCGATGCTTGATAGATGTTTGTTCCTCGGGATGCTTTAGTGCTTGTAAGCTTGATTCAGAACAGGCAAGTAACAGCTCAGGCTGCCCACCACAACTTCCGCCTTGGCTTTCCCTGACCTTGGCAATTCTGACCATCCACTTCCCTTCATTTATCTTGTGAACGCGCTGCCAAACTGTCACGCTATACATAATGCACACGGCGACTGTCTGGTTCTTGCAATT
The DNA here is from genome assembly GCA_018282005.1 of Asterophora parasitica. Lineage (NCBI taxonomy): Eukaryota > Fungi > Basidiomycota > Agaricomycetes > Agaricales > Lyophyllaceae > Asterophora > Asterophora parasitica. The sequence goes on from JABCKV010000058.1 coordinate 9,529, forward strand.
TGTGGACTCCAATTGGTCTGTCGTAGTGTTGCTCGGGATCTGGCCAACCCTGGCGCTCGTTTCCTGCTCAGGAGTCAGGACATTGTCGCTGTCAACAACACCTGTATAAAATTCTATACAATTGCGAAGGCGATTCCTGTCCCAACTATCTACCATGGCCGACATTACTGCTGCACAAGCGCTCACAATGGGAGCTGACGCTATCTATCTCAAGAATCGTCCACTCCCCGACGCTCCAACTGGCTACTATGACTGGCAAATCACGACCGATCCGGCAGACAACCGCGAAGGCCACTCCACAGTCACTAACCTTGTGAACCGGGTACGTATATCACATTCACTTGCTGTAGCTAAATTATAACACAGCCCACAGGTACAAGCATTCCAGGCCAAAGGAGCTTTCAAGCCTGACCCAAGCCACGTTGTACGTGTGGTCAATGGTTCCGCGACTAGCTACTGATTATGTAACAGTCTGCGTTTTTGGACACCGTCTCGCATCCGACTGCGATTGATGACCGCAAAGGCGCTGTACGTCCTTACAGCGGCAATTATGTTCGACCAAGAAATTGTGTACTAATTAATAACACAGTTTGCGACTGGCCTTGGTATCCTCGCTCGCCTTGACCCCCACAGCGATCTCGCGAAGAAGTTGAACAACTCCGTGATCAACACCTTGTACAACACTATTCCTCATCCCCCCGCTTCGTACCTCGGCCCTACACATAGTTTCAGACAAGCCGACGGAGGAGGAAACAATCTTGAGAAGCCTGACTTGGGTCGTGCCGGGACTCCATATGCTAGGAGTGTTCAAGGCAAAGCTGGTCTTCCTCGTTCGTCTCTTCCGGATCCTGGCTTGGTTTTTGACACGATTCTTAAGAGAAATGGGGTTAGGAGCTGCCATTTCTTTTAGTTCTAAACTGACAGCATTTTGTAGGTCAAAAAGCACTCTGGAGGGATGTCGAGCTTAATTTTCGCCTTTGCTGCGATCGTCACGCACTCGTTGTTCCGCACTGACCACAGGAACATTCACATCAACAATGCGAGCTCATACCTTGACCTAAGCCCTCTTTACGGAGACAGTGAGTGAGCAGATACATTACGCTCTAACCCGCTTTCAACGGTTATCACGCAGGTCAGGAAGCTCAAGACAAGGTGCGAGACAAGGCTGCGGGTCGTGGCTTGCTCTTCCCAGACACATTCTCCGAAGAACGTCTGCTCTTCTTGCCTCCCACGACCAGTGTCCTTCTGGTATTGTTCAGCCGCAACCACAATGTATGTATTCTTCCTCCGAGATTACTTCACGACTGACGAAACGTGCAGTACATCGCCCGAAAGATTCTGAAAATCAACGAGCGCAAGACTTGGTCCGATCCTCCTCCGAGCGATACCGGCAAGCGCGCCATTCAGGATGAGCAAATATTCCAGACCGCCAAATTGGTGAAGTGAGTGACCATCATGCGCAGTGTCGCCGTCCCGGTTGCTCATCGTGCGCTCGTAGTTGTGGCCACTTCATGAGTGCCATTATGGGCGATTATGTTGCTGGTTTCCTTGGCTCTTCCGAGGGGTGCAATTGGAACATGAATGCTTTCGACGTATGTTTTATTGTTGCTCGAATTTTTTTGATTCTAACAATCGCTGTCAGACCATACAAACGAAGAGCCTCAAGGTAGACCGTGGTTTGGGCAACCACGTCAGCGTCGAATTCAATATCCTCTACCGAGTGCGTCTGTCATTCAAATCTCTGTGTCCAGTTCTGATGACTATTTATTGTACTTTCAGTGGCATTCCACCACTTCTGAGAAGGATCAGAAGTGGACTGAGGATGTTTTCAACAGTGCATTCGGCGGCAAACCTTTTGAAGAGGTGCTTACACTTTTTCTCCCATTCGAGACCTAAAAACTGGCACTGAAGTAACTGTATAGCTCTCCCTTAAGGATATAGCAACTATTGCCAAGGTCTTTGATGCTGTCCCCTCGAAGCCATCTGAGCGTACGTTCGCCGGGTATGTATCTCTCCCACTACTTGGCGCTTTCCTCAAGATCTGACATAAATAATCATAGGCTCAAACGCGGGACAGACGGTAAGTTCTCAGACGATGATCTTGCTGAGATTCTGCAATCTGCGACGGAGAACCCGGGTTGTGCATTCCGTGGTCGTGGCACACCGCCTGTACTTCGGTTGGTGGAGATCATGGGGATTGAACAGTCCAGAGCATGGGGCGTCTGCACCATGAATGAATTCAGGAGATTCCTTGGTCTCAGAGGTGTGTTACTGTTGCAATCTTGCAGTCGATACTAGGATCTCATCATTCTTTTAGAGTTCAAGACCTTTGAAGAGTGGAACCCAGACCCAGAGATTGCGGTATGTTACGTGTTTCTGCTACACCCTCTTTCCTCTCATTATCTCAATACAGGGTGCTGCTCGTCGCTTGTATGGTCACGTAGATAATCTAGAGCTATATGTAAGCCTTCCAGCCTTCGGTCAAGCGGCTGCAACCTCTCAACTAATCTTTAACTGTCGATAGACTGGCCTTCAAGCCGAGTCAACCATGCCTCTAACAGACGGTTCCCGTTTCGCTTGTGGTTACACTGTATGCCAATTCTTGATGCTTTCCGGGCTTGTTGCTCAATTTTATTTAGACTACCCGTGGTGTTCTCGGTGACGCCATTGCCCTAGTCCGAGGCGACAGGTTCTACACAAGTGATTTCACCCGTAAGTCCTTGATGCGTGGCGATACCCGCTTCCTAACACGATTTCCAGCGATCAACCTGACTACCTGGGGTTTCCACGATTGTCAGCGCGATATGAATAACGGCGGCCTCGGCGGGCAGAGTAAGTTTGCTCAATATACGTTCAATACACAGGCTGAATTATATACAAGTTCCGAAGCTCCTCGTTCGCCATCTTCCTCGTCACTTCCCTTGGGTGAGTATCCCTCCGCACTATCATACCAGCTAGCCTGACTGCTTGTAGAATTCGGTCTACTCGCTATTCCCGTTCTTTACTCCTTCTCACATGAAGGAGAGCTTGACTCGCCAGAAGTTGGCTCATAAGTACACCTTCGATCATCCTTCAGCTCTCCCCATCCCCAAGGTCCTCAACACCTTTACTGGTATCAAGACCGTTTTCAGCGATCCCTCACGCTTTAAGGTCATATACGAGAAGTATGGCTACGGCTCTATCCTGATGTTTGATGACATTGCACAGTGCGTCAAATTTCTTGTGATGTCGACCCTTCGTACTCAACGGCGGGTGTGATTTAGACACGACAAGGACAAAGCGCTAGTAATGCACGCACTATTCCCGGAAAAAGACTCCTTAAACAAACACGCCGCCTGGTTTGCCGAGGCGACTAAAGCCAAGATTCAGGAAAAATCGTGGAAGTATGGACTTATCTCGATTGTTTTTGACGTGCTTAAAGGCTCACCATTGGGCTAGATACCCCAACGTTGCTGGAAACTATGTGGACATTGTCAAGGATGTCATCAACACTGTCTCCGCTCACGTCTCTGCGGACAAATTGGTGCGTTCTCGGGCTTGTCTTGGTGAAATCATGCTTACAAGTATTGTCAGTAGACTGGAATCCAGTTGAAGACCAAGGAAAACCCGTCCGGCATATACACTGAGAATGAGTTCTTTGACATGCTTACAACACTTGTGAGATATTATGATCATCTGAAGTACCGTGCAGACGACCAACGAGCATTTTAGTTCTCGTATGTGATTTGGCCTTGAAGAGCGACCAATCTTTGAATTATCATACACAGGGTTACATTCCTCACGTTCGATGAGCCTGAAACGAGTTTCGCCCTGCACGAGGCTGCTATGCAGGCCGGTGTAATCATTGGAGCTTTGACGGCAAAGTCTGTCATGGAAGTTGCGCCTTCCACATCGCCTGTGCGTCCTTTCTGTCTTTCTTATTCGATCTTTCTGCTTAATACCTTGCGCAGAACTTCATTGGTAAGGTTGCTGCAGGAGCTGCGTCTCTTATTTGGCCGCCCAATAGCAAGCCGTCGTTCCCATTCCTCAGCAAGCTCGCGGAAAATGGTCGGCCTCTCGACGAGCTCCTTGGCAACATTCTTGGGGTCGCTGTCGGTGCCTCTGTTAACTACGCGCAAGCCGCTGTCAACGTCATCAACTTCTATCTGGACGATGCCAGGGCGAATGAAAGGGCGCATATCGTCGAGCTGGTCAACCAAGAAGGCCCACAGAGTGCTGCCCTGCTGCGTGGATATGTTTGCGAAGCGATGCGTGCGTATGCTACCGCCCATACGGTGTAACACAGTCTTACCTTATATTACAGGCCTCAAGCCCCAATTTCCTGGCTTGTGGAGAGAGGCCGTGGTTGACGCTGTAATCTCCCAAGGACCGGGACTCCCACCAGTGTCGATTAGTGCCGGTGACCGTATCTGGGGCAGCTTCAGAAATGCCCATCTCAATGTACGTCCCTCTACTTTTACCATGGAATAATTCTGACCGTGACTGCCAATGGTTCTATAGCCAATAGACTTCCCGGAGCCTACAGTCGTCGACCCTACGCGCCCGTTGGCATCCTATAATCTCAATGGCGCTGGTTTCCACAACTGCCCTGGCACAACGTACGCACAGCAAACAATCGTCGAGATCCTCAAGGCTGTCTTTGCGTTGAAGAATCTTCGCCGGGCGCCCGGTGATGCGGGCAAACTCCACGGATTCACAGAGGTTTTCAATGAGACCGAGACCGATTTCTATGTTCGGCGCAACGGAAATATCAGTTCTTGGCCTGGATCCCTTCACATCGTGGTACGTTTATTTTCCTTGACTCACCACTGCTTCAAGTTTCTAATTCCTGATTTGTGGTGTAGTATGACGATTAAGCACGTGCATCCTGGGTGTAGGCTTGAGATGTAGTCCACTCCATCATGTACTTTCAGTCAAATTATTGGACTTGATTCTGCATTTGATTCTGGTTTCCTGCTGTTCCACTCCCAGGGATACGGACGCCGAACATACGCGTTTACTGTCTTCAGGGGCTCTGAAGTGAGGTTGCGGAGTGCTCGGAACATTTCGACACGCATCGGATAACCATTCTTCGATAGTCTCCCGGTGCCTCCATATCTCATAGCAGACAGCCAGTGCTATGGGAGGAAAGGCCGTTACGGAGGGGAAGCATGGGCCCCTACCTATCAGATGCCCTATGTAAGCGGTCGCACGCTACACTACCAAACAGAAATACATTCTAGATGTGGAAACGACTGCGATCAACTCTTCTGGAATACTATCATGGTCCTTGTTCTCGTCATTGGCGACCTTCATATTCCCCACAGGACCCACGATCTCCCCGCGAAATTCAAGAAGCTCTTGGTTCCTGGGAAAATTCAACAAATCCTGTGTACAGGCAATGTGTGTGACAAGGAAACCTATGAGTACTTGAGGACCATTTCGCCAGACGTACATGTTGTAAAGGGAGATTATGATGAGGTGAATACGCTTGTTACTGAGATTTGGGTCCCATTGACTTATGCTATGTAGAGTCCCGCGTCGCCCCTGTCGATGACCGTAGTACACGCGCCAATAAGGATTGGCGTCATCCACGGACACCAATGTATACCCACCGGAGACTTGGACTCGCTCGGCTCAATAGCGCGGCAGATGGATGTCGACGTGCTGATTTCAGGACATACACATACGTGCGTCTACCAACTGGCCTGTATTTCGGCGTGACCTGATTTCACAGCGTCTCGATTTAGGTTCCAAGCCATTGAATTCGACAACAAGTTCTTTGTCAACCCTGGTTCTGCTACCGGCGCATGGACAGGTGCATATAACGGGTAGGTGTTACACGCGTGCCCGACGGAGGTTTGCTTACGAGTATCCAGGGACCCCATTCCTTCGTTTGCGCTCATGGACATCCAAGGGCCCGTGGTCGTGACATATGTGTACCAGCTTATCGAGGGCGAGGTGCGGGTGGAGAAGATCGAGTGGAGAAAGGAGCCAGAGACGGCACCAGGTGCACCGCGGAGTACAGTGCTTCCCCAGAACATCCCCCCGCCAACACCGGGGAGTCCACAGAGCGGGTCGGTGTGGTGATCTACTGTAAGCTTGACACGATTTCTTCGGTATTTTCGCGGCTAAAAGGTCCATTTGATGCAGTTGAGGGGTTAGTTGTACTATTTATTTGAATTTTGTAGGCTGCCTATGACATTCAATCCGCGGCAGAAAACTTTGCTATGTTCTGGAGAACGTCGCATAACCTTACACCACCGAAGCACCCCTTTATCGGCATGGCAGGCAAAGCGCGCTTTCTGTCTCTGGTGCAGTTCTCTGGTTCTCTGGTTCTCATCCAGCAAATTTTGAAGAAAATAAATAAACGAGGAATGCATGCCCGTTTCTTCCTTTCTCTCAGCACGTCAATTGCCCGCATACTATCATTATGACATGCCACTCACATCTCAGCATGCGCCGTATACTGATATCAGGTGTCAAGTAACTACAAATGTACACATCGGCACACAGCACAGCGGCGCCACGCCCTTGTTCAACCCTATCGGCTCCAATGCCCTCAGCATTTTGAAACTACTTGTTCACAAAGTCAAAATTCCGCTCAGTTCGTTCGTCCTTTTGTCCGTGCAGTGCGTTCAACCACTGTATTGTTGTCCTCTAGCCTCCTACACTTCCCGTTTACATTGTAATCACACTTTATGAGCATGTCGATGCTCAGAACCACGCCCAAGGCCTTGAATTCAGCTCGGCGTGCTGAACAAATTCTCATCTCAAGATTCAAGTTCTGTTTTCCATACTTACACCGCATTACCTCAGGAAGTGCTCCTGCCTTGATAGTGCTCCTGCCATTAGCCTTGTGTCCTCGAACTTCAAGGTATATTGTGAATTAATGGCCGTCTAGCAAGCCAACTGAACTATTGACTGTCTGGAGAGTAAGGAGCACTGGAGCAGAAAGGATGCGTTCAATTTAGCGAGATATTGGAGATGTACATCGGTGGTACTACATGAATTGTGGGGCCAGGAGGCAGTCGTTGGTAGAACTTGCGTTGAACAGGTCTCAAGTCCGACAACCACGGCTCGGGCAAGCCGTTGACGCAAGACATCGTGCATGCCCCGCCCTCTGCTGAGCCCTCGCCTGACCTTACCTACACCCTTCAAAGGCTCAGGTTTAGGTCTAATAAGTGACGGAGTGGACAGACGAACGGACGGACGAACGGAGCGAACTTTCTATTAGTACGCATCGGACGTGCTTCACTTGTTCATGCGCTTTCCTTTGCGACGCTTTCCTGTAAACGCAATAACTTATTACATTATTAACACTGCATACTATACAATATAAGGCGCTAGTACTGCACATGATCAGCGTATTGAAGGACTGAGGATTCGTGAATTATTAGTCGATGAAGTTAATGGAAGTAGTTAAAAGGAAACCGCGCGGTAATAGCACGACGATACTTAGCAGAGCCATTGGGAAGTTTGAGGAAACTGGAAACATAAGACGACCAGCCAGGAGTAAAGAACAGAAATAAGCAAACCATATCCCGGGTCAAAATAGTTAATTAGCGCCAGGCAGAGAATTGCATGTTGTTCACTGAGATCGGTCCTTGCCCTTTGATTTGTTGAATCCCTTGCGCCGATGCTGGCCCCGCTTGTTGTGTTTCGGGTAGACACACTGGAAATTGCGGCGTTGACACTGGCTGCGATGGCGCACAGAGTAAGTAAGTATATACAACCGAAACCGCAAGCTACTCGGGCCGACGTACTTGCATCTTTGGTCGAGACTTCCAATGGCGGCACGCCCACAGGCGATCTTGCGTTCACGGCAGTAATAGCATGCGACGTTTGAGACCTTTGCAGGTTGCGAGGGGGACCCGCGACGGGCAGTCGAGGGAAGCATCTGGGAGGGATGGGTGACGAGATCGTTGCATGAGAAGATGGACGAGGATGATGAGGGCGAGTACGTGCTGGAGGTGCTGGAGCTTGAATGAGCGAGGGGGGAGAGCCCGTGAGACGCACTGCTTGAGGCGGGTGCGGCCACCATGCGATGATCGAAAAGGAAGCGCCAAGATTCGGAAGACTCGTCATTCGCGCCAGGTGGGGGAATATTGGGGCGCCGACGACGACGACCTGACGGAGGCTGAGACGTCTCTAGGCTGCCGAGCGTCGCCTGGAACTGGGACTCGAAGTATGATGGAGGCAGCGCTTGCCCCTGGCTGGGATACTCCTCCGCTTCTAATCCTGATTCGTAGGTGTGATCTTGAGAGAAGGGCGCAGCGGGTGCGTCAATACATGTCTCCGATTCTGCGTCGCCGTGAGGCTGCCTCATAAGACTGTTCAAGAACTCGACGTTGGCTGACAGCTCAGAATATGAAGAGAGCTGGTGGGGAAGGATCGGGGTGTGCTCCACGCGTGCTGGAGCGGGCTCAGTCTCCGGCAAATATCTAGTATCATAACACTCGGAATTTAACAGCATCCACAAGTTCTCCTCTCCGGCGTCTATTGCTGTGGAATCAAGTCCATTCATCGGGTGCGATGCGACCATCGACTCCTAGAGCGAACTGTGAGCAAAATGTCCTTAGTTGACAAAGAACGACCGCCTACGCTCATGCCCTCCAGGCCAAGATATCCGCCTTGTTCTCTAAAATCGTCACAAACGGGAAAACCATTCACAGATTGGCCCTCCACGTTACCGAGCGTGAGGCGCGGGGGAGGATAAAACATCCCTTGTGAAAAGTTGCATCTTTCATGCACATCATTGGGCTGGCGGTTGTTGGACGCTTCGGCCTCCACGGGCTGGCGAAAGCTGGTGGACCAGGTGCGGTACATAGCCATGACGTCTTGTTCGTCTCGAATGGATGATTCGAAGATCTGTGTGTGACATTGTCAATGGGACGATAGATACTGAACGCTCCAGGACGTACTGTTGAAGAACCATGGGGGGCTGGCGCAAAAGACTGGGTCGCGTTGTGAAGCAGCAGTGATAAATCCATTGAAACGAGCTCGTGTTCGCCTTGGTGGTAATGCCAGGCCTGTGAACCATCATACAGTGAAGTATGGTAGGTCGGAAGAACGGAGTTGTGGTCGCCGGTGCCCGTCACGGAAGGTGTGCCATTGGTATCAAACGAGCGGCCGGTGAGGGTATCCATCGAGGACACTGCGTGTGCTCACGCAAAGAGAAAATAAAGAAACTAAGGAATGCAAGCGGTGGCAAGCAACACGATTAACTGGAAAGAAAGGGCGGGGGAGGAGACGACAAATCCCGAACGTACATCTGCAGAGTCATCATACTTTAAATACGCGCAGAGCCTGCCTCGGGGCAGTCGAATCACTGAAGGGAAGGCGTGGCGGTAAGTCCGTTGTTGGACCGGGATAAGATAGGTGGACCCACAAGGTAAGTATCAAGTGCTATCTTCCAGCGACGAGACAAAGTTGTAAAAGAAGGCCTTGTCACAACGGAAGAGGTAAGATCTATCGTCGACCAACGGAGGGTGTCTCGCGGCTTTGGGCGAAACCTAGGTCTCAAGTCATCTGAGTCCTTCATAGTGAGTTACCACTTACACAAGTCAGTGTGGCTCTCAGGAACCATAGTCGACAAAGTGTGAGAGATCTGCCAACGGAAACTCGAACGATCTCGAGCACCACACAAGCACGCGTCCAGCGCAAGTTAACGGCGTCAATCGCAGAGGTTACCATAACGGGTATCCACGAGCAGCATCAAACGGTGTGCTTCATGACCTTTGCCCATCTTCGTCGTTCAGCACAGCATCAGAGCCCGCCCTCAACAACTCATCAGCAATCTGTCCACCGCGCACGAGGCCGCCTGCAGGACATTTGACAAGGCGTAATCCCATGACTGACCTTATCTTTCGCTCCGTTGTAATATAATTCTAGTTTGTCCCTCAGATTCTTGATGAGCGCCAGTGAAAGTCGTACCATTTATTATCCTGGTCTTTGAGTGGGTGCAATGATTTTAAGGATAGGCCGGATCCGGGTCGAAAGCTGTAAAGGGGCGCAAAGACTCGTACGTTTCAAAGGCGCAAAAAAGGTCTTGATACTCGAAGAACTGGGGTTGGAAAAGACTTCCGGCTTTACGAAAGGGCAATCCGTATAAACGACGTATAGAAGCGGCAAGTAAATGAAGGTTTGTCCAGTAGACGATCGAAAGGAGTAGTACCAAGGCTAGTACTGCAAATGAAGAAAGTTTTCCTGTCAACTATGAACGAATCTCTCAATGAGGATACTGACATTTGGCCACAGAACTCCCTAAAAGACTCTACATTAGCGCTCAGCGTAGAAGACAGACAGAATTATAGCACGAAAGTAGAGGTAGACTCGGAGCAACGGTATGGTCGTTGGTGAACCGATCAAACAAGAGGCGGACTCGGATGCATAGACCGGCCCGGAGCGCTGTCACAGCTGTTTGCTCTTCCTTCCTCCACCACCATGTCCCGCCACAAATCGCTTGCGATGCCGTAGTCTTCTTCCATAAGTTAGAAAAACTCCATTATTTCTCTTTCTTGTCCAATCATTGCCAAGGTCAACATGAATCTGCTTTACGAGCATCTTCGGCAGCTCGATAATACATCAGAAAACTTCACCATCGTCAAGGTTCGATGGCGTAGTTGGTTATCGCATCTGTCTAACACACAGAAGGTCCTCAGTTCGAGCCTGGGTCGAATCATATGTTTTGACTTTCTGGCATCCCAATGGCGTAGATGGCAAAGGAATGTAATTGGCCCATTGTTGTACGTATATTCTTTCTGGAGCGGCGCGAAGAAAAACTAATGATGCTGCATGTATTACGCATATGTCCACCAGCTGTAAATATCTAAAAGGCTTCACGAGTGAAATAAGGAGAATGTGAGCAGGAGAATGCACAGTAACTTGGAAGTCAATAGCGGAAGGGGAACGGAGTCGAAAGGCAGTAACTTGGGTTATGGTGTTCCTAGATTCTCGTTCGAATGAACAGTGAAGGGATGAATGGTGAATGGAATTGTAGGGATGGAGATGTGGCAGGCTCCAAGGAGGAGGCTGAGAAGGATGAGAGACTTGTGAGGGCCGCGTTTTGCACCGTGAGCCACAGACTGAGTTTCAACTTTGAATGCCGATGCAACTCCCAAATTTGGCGAGCGTGTGGCGTAGGTTCAAGGTAGAGGGTTCTTCACGCTAGGTCGTTCATCTACATATCGGTAACATGTAACAAGATAATGGAGGATAAAATCATTGCATGCCGCTCATGCCACGACCACAGATCTTCTTACCCCGGACCAACCGCCGTATTCTACTAATTTCTTTTTCTTCGAAAGTTTCGACTTGACCTTTTCTACAGCTCCTCGGATGGAATGTGCGCGAGCTCTTAGATGTTACTGCAGAATGCATGATACTTCAGGTTGCGAGAGGTAATTAATTAAACATCGGAGACCGAGGCTTGTAAGTTTTCATCTTCTCTGAACTCCCCGTCATCGAAAATCTGCTCACTTGAAATATCCAATAAGTCAGTGCAGGCACGAGGAACGGACGCGGGCAGCAATGATTCAATACAATGAATAGTATTCACCATAAGGAATTTGGTACCCGCAGGATCATCGTCCGCCGCCTGAAGCGAACGGTGAAGCCAAATAAAAGTAAAGTAACGGTAAAGTAGAGTAATCGGTGTAGTATGTAGAAGCATCCGACGCGAAGCATAATAATCGACGGTTTGATGTAGGATGATGGATCAAGCCAGTCCGTCGGCGGCTGTGTTAGTCTCGTTCCCAGCCGTTATGTATAAAGCAAGAGCGCAGCGGAGCGAGGCTCAGCGGTGATCAACCGGCGGTTTGAGGCAAGTGCCAAGGAATCAGGAAAACTTGATGGCCCTGCGCTCTTGCTCTATAATGATTGCTGCCCATGTTTTCCCCGTCTTTCTCCGTCTTTTTGCCTCCGCCTTGGAACAGTCCGCACCCTAACATCTGGAGCCGAGATTACGGCTGTGCATGGGTACCCTATGTATATGTAACAAGTTTCGCCCAGTGAGATGGTATCTTGATCTCAATGGGATGCCCGTTGTTAACGGGCACTTGGTGAGTCGTCTGTATTGAGCCTGTATTGACACTTCATTGATACCGCCAGCCGGTGCACATGCCGCGTCTAAGACTGCCGACTCGTCGAAATGTATAAAAGCCCTGCCGTGGTAGCACGAATTCCCCAGAGCCGGTCTCTTCCCATCTACAACCCAACCAACTTACAACCACCATGAAATTCTCCTCCGCCATCCTCGTCGCCCTCCCCATCGTCCTCACCAGCTGGACTGCCGCGGCCGTGCCCCAGAACCGGCAAGGCGCTTCCAATGTGGAGGCCCGCAACATCGACGCCATCAATGAAGCGCGTGTAGTCGCGCGTGCCCTCCACGAGCGACATGCAGCCGAGTGGGCCGTCTTCGAGCGCCACTTTGACGAGACTTTGCTCACCGCCCGGGCTGCGGGGCGCTGCGTCAATAGTAGACAGTGTGAGTGTCGACTGGCTTTCGAATGACATTGAACGACTCACTTACTGATCGCATTCTATCCCTTCGTGTAGGCGGCTGGGGTGAGACGTGCATCAAAGGATATTGCATGTGAAGGTTTTACACTTTCACTCAGTCTGCTTTATGAGCAGTAAGTCTTGTTCGTTATCGCAACCATTTCGCCTCATTCATCGACCTATCAGGTCAGCCGACGTCAGACGAGGAGATAAATAGCTGCGCAGACGAGGAGAATGTAGTGTTGGCCATACGGTGCATGTCTAGGACATCGTAGTACGGCGGTGAAGAGATTTAAAAAATCGGCTTGCTGTCCACGATCGTAGCCTCCACGTCGGAGAATTCGTTCTTGAGTCCCTGGCAGTCAACGACTCACAAATTTGACTTGAGCTCTTCTTAACTAGTGCAATTCCAGGTTTCAACAGGTAACAAAAAAAGAGAGAAAATAATCGTTTGTATATGCATGACGCTCTCATGTCATGATCACATCTTCTCACCCTCGAGAGTTTCAACATCACCGCGTGTGATATGGTGACCTTAGAATGCGAGTTGACGAGGGGTATTGCCGAATGAGAATAGAATAAAATCTGGGGCGGCAATGTTAGGCGGACTTCCAGGTTGTTGTACACATCTATAAAATACTTTTATACTTAAGCCTGCTGGCAATACACGAAAAGAACCTCTGTAAGTATGTATGTCCACCTGAACTACGCGGGCAGAGCGATCCGCTCCTGCAAGAAATTTGCCAGCACCGGAATCAAATCCACACTATCCTTCCCCAGCACAGAATTACTCTTCGCAATAATCGGCTTCGCCTTGCTAAGCAATGACTGCAGATCCGCGGCCATCTCCCCCGTCATCCCCCGCCGCAGCCGCTCGCCCAACGTCAACGACGTCCGTGGTGCCCTACGCTCCTTCGGCGCATCCGCCCGCTGCACATCCACCGACATCATGGAGTTCTCTTCGTCCTCAGGCGGAGGGGTGTCGAACTCGGGCTTTGAAAGCCACATCACGAGCTGCGTGACGGCATACACAAGGATACCCTCGAGGTTCCGACGCGCCGTCAGCACGCCTGCGCGGACGTCTAGAGGCCCCGAAAGTGCGGATGTGGTGGAGGTGAGACTTTGACCAGCAGGCCGGGTGACGAGTTCGCGGAGGAGATCGAGGGTGCAGTTGCCCAGTTCTAGCAACGTTCCCATAGAGGCCGGTTCACTCAAAACGACCTTTGAGTGCTGAAAATGTAGATGATGAGTGAACTGAAAAGTGTGAAGCTTGGCAAGACTTACAGGTACGATGAGGGCTTCGTTGACAGGCCATTCGTCTTGTCGCCCAAGCAGCACTGATTCAGCACGGCTGATGGAGACCAGAGTGGTGACGATGTTGCTTGAGAGCCGATAGAGTCGGTGGACAAGGTGCGCAATCAAAGGCCGTTTTAGTGGGTCCATCGATGGGGGGTCTTTCTCGTACTGGATGCGTTCCTCGGATGTGAGAGGCTCAAAGAGACTCGTCAGATGGTTGGGATGGGTGATGGCGTAGTTGAGCTGCTGGAGAAGCTGCAGAGCATGATCGGAGAATGTGCGAAGGACCTTATCGACGATGGGGTTGGTGTTTGACGAAGCCGGCGCGCTTAGCGCGATGGATTGAAATAAGTTAACCACCTGCTCGATCTCTTCAAGCAGCGCGAATGTAATCGGATCACCTATCGTCCACCTCAGTGCACGCACAATTTGATCTCCGTATAGCTGGACAAAACCACTAGCTTCGGCATCAAAGTAGTGGTTGTAGCGGCCGAGGGCTGAGATCACCGCAGCGACAATGGCCAACATCGAGCAATAAGCACGGTGTGCAGGGCTTCGCTCTCCGGGCAATTCAGGCAAGACAACGTCGATCATGCCTGCACTGATAGCAGCGCTGATGAAATTATTGCTGTAAGCTGCCAATACACCATCACTTGCAACCCGTTCGGCGGCTACGGGATTGCTGACGAGCGTCATATGGAAGACCAGCAGGTGGGGAGCATAAAGAGGCTGTTTCTTGGCGAGAAGCAAGGGAAGATCGGAGAGTCCCACAAGGTCGGCATGAACGTAGAGATTGAAGCTCCCTCTGATGATGTCCGTTTCTTGACAGCGTGCCAACCACAAAGACGAGGATGTGTTGATCTCAGGTTTTGTGCATTGCTCGAAGACGGCCACCAATAATTCCATATCCCGATCGAGCTCTGGATCCACTCTGGTGCATGCCGACTCGAAGACGAGCTTGAGGGCATCGACGATCAGGGTCAACGACGATTCCACCATGGCACTGACCGACAATCGCTGCTCAGCGTTGAGCACCTTTGGGCGTCGAACTAAGCTGCGACAGTGCCGTGAACAGAAGTAAACGATCTGCAGCAAGGTGCGGTGGAAGGGGGTCGACAGCAACCCAAGGAAAGATTTCGCAGGCGGCTGTGCGTCGTTCGTGATGATGCCGTGAACGTTGCGAACGAGTTCTATGAAGGAGGTCACTTCGGCGGGTTTGTCAGACGAAGAAAACCAGCCCAGTTCCAACATTGAGAGTAGAAGTGAGAGCCGACGACCATGGATGGCGGCCATCATATCCCCAGACCTCTCCTCCCTGGAGATGTCGTACGATATGGTTGCAGAGGTCGCGAGGACGATAGGCCGAACGGAGGCCTCTCCTCTGAGATATGGAACAACCTGCTGGAATAGGAACTGCCACGACTCCGCAAGGGAGGCCTGCGAATGTGCCAATGACAAGTTCAAGTTGATAGAAAGTACCTGCTTTTCGACAGGGTAGTCAGAGTTGTCGTCCATGGCATCTCCTACTCGTCCATAGGCCCCCAACCGGCTTCCCAATAACGTCGTAGAGAACGCAAAGCTGTCGCCTAACTCCCTCAGTTCCAGTGGATCTTGACACCGTAGCTGTTCCAATGTCAGACCACGATAGTGTGCATTGAGCTGCTCAGATAGTTGATCGTAGATCTGGGGGTCATACGAACTGGGGGCCGCTTCGCATACGAGGTCGTTGAATTGGTCCTGCGATTTGAATTGGGGCTCCAACTTGAGAAAACTATGAGGCTTCTTAGCAGAAGGCTCGCGTCCATGGAGTTGGATGTGCATCGCGATGTCGCGTCCCAGGATCTGTACGGCATGAGACTTCGCGACTGTCCTGTACGCGTGTGAAGCCACCACATCGTGAAGGTTTGAGTGCATGACCCCGTCCACCTCCTCATACAACGTCGTCTGGTACTCGGGGACTGGCCCGACTTCTTCGCATGCAATCGACGAGATTTGATTCCAGAACTCCACATCCTCCCTAACCGCCTCCAAAGCCGCCTTGTGCTCCAATCCATGCTGCCACGCCACATCAAGGAAACCCAGGACAGACGACAGCAACTGCGGGTTGACGTCCCAGAAATCGCGCCAGCTCGATAGAACCTCGCGAGCAACGTCTATCGCCGTCGTGGGCTTCGTCTTATTTGCTCCCTCTGCCTCCTCCTTCCCTTTACCCTTCACGTCATTTGGCGTCCGGAATTTCCCCGTCACGAATAAACTTGCTAGTGCAGGCTCCTTGTCGACACCGAGCGAGATGAAGTTCCACACAGCGTTGCGAAGCGCGATATCATCGTAGGGGTGCTGGACGATGCGAACCAATGATGCAACCATCGCCTCTGGATTTGAGAGATGTCCGATGACCGTTGGAGGTAACGGCTGCACATTGGACAATGACGCGCAGAGGGCGTAGAGAACGCGTATCGCCTCGACAGGCACCACCGTCCCCGCATCCCGCTCTTTGACGTACAACGCTAGGACATCGATGGAGTCGGTTTTCGTGCGGTTAGGGGTGTGCACCGAAATTCCGCCGCTGATGCGGGCACAGAGAGCTTGCTCGAGAAGACACGGCCGCGACACTGTTGACGACGACTGCTTATACGTCAAGACCAGTCGTGTAAGGTGCAGGTGGGACTCGAGGAGCGAGATCAAACGCCGAGCATCACCATACCGCCGAGCCGCGTACAGGTTCTTGAGGCTCTGGCCGCCGGAGTTGATTGACGACACCAGAGGGTTGATGGTGGAGCTGGTCGCTTTGAAGAGCAGGACATCGACAACGGCTTGGCTGAGAGCTGCGAAAGGACGCTCCTCAAGTGTGGGCGGGGCGTGTTCCAGGACCTCGACATATAGCGCTGTCACCCGCCTGCCGATCTCGAAACGGTCGCCGAGCTGCGTGTACTTCCAGCCCAAATGCTCAACCCAAATCTCCGTGTGGATGAAGCGTGCCGCCCGGAGCAGAACGTCTTCCTTGAGCTGCTGCAGACGGGGGTTGTCGGGTAGCACAGACGCTGCGGCCTCCCGGAAGAGCTGTTGGACGAGGTGGAGGAGGCCGAGCGTCATCGTGTAATGTCCCGTGGCACGCTCTGCCGCAAGAGCACCCGTCGCAAAGCCTGCAGTGCGCTCGTTGCCAAACAAGGCTGTCGTTGAGCGGATATAAAGCCATACTCTATTGGAGTAGCTAGGAAGCGCGAGGAGGGCGGAAAGAACGCTCAAGGCGGAGATGATGACTTGTGGACGAGGCTGTGATCTTGTCCGCGGGTCGGTCTGGGATAACGCGTCCTCGAGGATCATTGTCGTGAGTTGGACCAGATCGGGAGGCTGCGACTCCGTCATTGTATGGGACACAACGGGTTCGCCCGATTCCAGCGCCTGCATAAGTTGCTCTGCTTGTGGTGGGTTGTCCTGGATGAGGCTTCGCACGAGATCGAGACAGTGCATGACAACCTCCTCGCCGCCTCCTTCGTCGGGCTCGATGCCCACTTCCTCCAGCTTGATCACCTTGAGCTCCGAACCTGCCCGTCGCCCAAACGATACATCCTGGTATGCGCCTCCAGCAGACCCCGAGAGCATGCGACGGCGGTTGGCATAGTCCGTCAAAAGCTCTAGGATGAGCTTCCACCCCGAGTGCTCATGCTGCCACAATATGACCGCGTAGTCTCCTCCGTCGCTGAGCGAACGCCCTATCGACCGCGCGGGTAGCGTGCTTCCACCGGGAAGTTTGATCGGTCGGGTATTCGTATACACGACGTCGGCGGTATTTTGTCGATCCAACTTTTCATACAGGGCGTGGATTCCGGAGCATGCAGTGAGAGGGACGACCTGGGTGTAGGTCGGGAGCTTGTCAAGGTAGTAGAACACATGGCTGGCACATATCTCGCCTTCTTCGGAAGTGGCTTCGCCTTCGTTGTGGTGGTCGGCAATGGATAGGGTGTCGTAGTCTAGGAATCCGGAGGCAGTCATGGCACGAAGGAGGAGGAGAAGTGGTGTGAAATGGATAGGGAAGCGAGATCGAGCAACGTCAAAGATCGCACGGCGTGAAGTACCCGTATGCCAGTCGGCTTGCCAGTACTGGGCGCAAATCCCAGATATAGATTGGGATTCACTGCGGCCAAACAGAGATATCCAAATGTCAACGAGATCTTCGAAATTTGGGAACTCTTCGACTGGGACGAGCTCGACGAGGCCGATGACAAGACCTGTTGCGAATGGGCTTCAGCAAATAGTATGACAGATAATTATGTTGTGACAACGGACCTTTAAGGACAGAGCGGAAAGCGATCGCATTGGGGTCTGTCACGGATGATCCTCTCTTCCATGCAGCAGCGGTCACAAAAAGCGGAGACGAAGTCAAAAGCTCGCGTAATGACGTGAGCAAGTCGGAATTGAGGCACTGGTCCGTGAGTAGCTTATGTGGTGGCTCCCGCGCCTTGGAGTACGTGGATCGACTTGTGTCAGGCATGATGTCCGCCAGAAACGCTCGGTAAGATTCCGGGGTCTCCTTCAGATCCTTCGCCCGCAAAGTAAGCCTTGAAAGCACGTACGCCCATGCCAGGGATGGGCATATGTACGTGGGGTCCGCCCGATGCTTCAGAACGATGTCGTGAATCCTAGTAAGGGACTGTGGAGACGCGGTATATATATCCTGGTGGGAAGGGTCCGATGAAATTTCGATCGAGGCGGGGTCGCCCATCGTTTCAAGCTCTAGGACTTCGATCAGGAGAAGTCGCCAAAGTGTAGAGCAGTCATCCAGTGCAGATTGGCCCTCCTCATCCAGTAGCAATCGAAGATTCGCTTGTCGGTAGCCTAGGTCTCTCGAGTACCCCGTCTCAAAGATATTCACAACCAGGTCTCCCGTGCATGATGCATATCCCCACATCGTCCAGAAAAGGACCTCCAACGTCACCAGCTGTTCCTTGACGTTTTGTTTCGCCCACCGCGACGCTACTTTGGGTTGGCTGTTCAACGCTACCGGCAGCTCCTCCGTGCCTTTGCGAACGTAGTCGTCGAGGAGCGATTTGGCAAAAGCGACACCGTCGGGTATGAGTTTCGGTAGGAACTGGGTGGAGATGGTGTGTATGGGGTCGGAGGAGTTTTCTAGGGCGCGAAATAGTGGTATGAGGACACGGAACGCGAAGAGGCGTTCGGAGTAGTAGAAGGGCGTAATGGCCTCGACGAGTTCGGCGACCATGGAACTTGTAGATGTCGACTCCGCGTTAGAAGGAAGTCCTTCATTGTAAAGGAACGAACGCATAAGTACGAGAGCTTGGACCTCGTCGATTTGAAACTTCGCGCTGATAGCGAAGATAAACTCTTTGTCGGGCTCCTCGATTCGCACAACGACACCATCCGCTAGAGTTACAGAACCACCCTCAATCTTCTTCCGCGACGCGTCTAAGGGCTTTCCAAATGCCTGGGAGAGTTGTCCAAGCTGGGATTTTCGTGGCTCGAGGTAGTCGGTGATTTGCTCCAGATGTACACCTTCATGGTGCCCAGACAAAATCGAGTGAAGTTGTTGGTATGTCCTGCAGAAAGTGAGCTACTAGAATTGATAGAAACTAAATTTCACGTACACATCGATCAAGTTGGATCTTTTCGTGAGGTCGCCAGACATAACCGTGACAGAACGAGCCGCGCAATGAAATTTCACGTCGAAGCGCCTGAGCAGGCCGGACCAGTGAACCTTGATTTGGCTGAAACCTCTAGAGCAAACATGCTGGACGCCGATTCGGTCAATCTGGTCATGTGATGGTAGTGTGGTCCGTGCGCAGACCGACGGGTATATAAGCTAGCGGTGCTCATTATGGATCCTTACCACTCTGGCCTTTTGGCTTAGATCAAGTGTAGTATCTGTTCTTAATAGTTTAACCACTATTATGGAGGCACCGCCTCCATTCTTGGTTATCTAATTTTTGCCGCCTCAGTCCCCTGTGCTCTGCTTGCAACACGGGGGCGCGATGACCTTGCTGCTGCACTTTTGGCTTGTGTCGTCGGGGGATCCACTTCTTCCCTTTTCCTGTACTTGTGGCGCTCGTCAATTGACGTAGTCGTAGCAGGCAGGAAATGGATGACTTTGTGACTTTTCTATTTCCTCCGCCTTCTTCTTGTGTCTGCCGGTTGTAGCCACGACTTCTTAGACTTCAGATATTTAAAGAAATGCACTTTTGACCACCGCCGTGTGCACTGATGCGACCACTTGAATAAAGATCTGCTACGCGAACAAGCTTCTCGTTGTGGGGGCCGTCTGTTGCGGCTCGTCTTGTCTTGGGACACAGATGACACAGCTATGTAGGCTGGATGGCGCGCCATTGCCCCATATGACTTATTTTCAGCTGGCACGGGTGTGGACTCGGGCCTCATGTACGATTCGACAGTCGTGTGTCGTAAGGTATCTGGATGAATGAATTTGAATTAAGTATGTATGTTCTGGCTCCCCATATGCAGCTCATCTTGGGCAGTTTCGACAGCGTTGGTATGATATATAAAGTACATGGGTATTGTAATGATAACGTCTGTGCAACTGGCTCTATAATGCTCCAAGATCTGTGCAGGAGACAACCTTCAGGCGCCAAAAGCAGAGATACCCCGACTTCTCATTCCGTAGACGACCTTGTCCGCCAGAGCCTTGTGAGACAGGATGATGACGACCTCGGCATTGGTCATTTTCACCATACGATACGTCAACTTGATCAAGTCCGGCTCCCCATGCGCATGTGTATCTAAGGGCAAGATACGTGAGAGGTCGTCAAAGAAAAACAAGAACACGCCAATTGAAGACGGACCGTATATGACGGTGCTAGGCGATGCACCGGAGAGCTTGTCCACCAGCTTGTCGCCCAATTCCTCCCGAGGATTCGGGGTAGCCCATAAGAGATGCGTCGGGACTTTCTGTTCCAGCACCGGAGCGATACAGGGAATGATACCCGGTCCTGTGGCGACGAGAAGGACACTCCGGAACAGTGAGATAATTCGCATTGGGCTGGGAAGTGCGCCATTCAGGATCCACATGGGTGAAGGGACATGCTCAATCTGTTCTGGAGTCCACTCGACCGTGCTGATGATTACGGAATATCCTTTCGTTCCAGGTTCAGTGATAGTAGGACATTTGTGCAAGTCGACCCAGGGATGATGTGACATTCTGACGAAGCTGTTCTGCCTGGGGTTGGCTGTTCGGACTCGTATGAGTATCTCGTTTACAAGTAAGGTCATGATACGCACCACAGTCGAAGTGAAGGCGTCGAACGGTGGACGACAGCACTTCAACGCGCGGCTTGACGGGGCGGAGCCATATATAGGGCCTGATAATCGACACTGTCGAGAAACGTTAGGAGGGCGAGAGGCGAAGTATCGGCATAGACTAACAAGTCATAATGAAAAGCATCCAGAAAGGTGGTGCGTGGACCACAGTATACCCGAGCGAAACCCCGGGAGGCCTATAATCGTTGATGGAAAAGACAAGCTATGTAGAAGGTATGATGAGAGGCACTTGTTTAAGTACTAGCTACAGACATACCATTAGCCATACGAAGACTGTCGTGGTCCATCCCAGAGAACGATGATAGGTCTCGAAGTTTTGGCGCAGGATACGCATGTGCAGGAACGCAGACGCAAATATACAGATGAGAAATCCCAGGACTAGATAAGCGAAGGCCACGGTGGTGACAGAGGTCCGCGTCTTGAAAATAACAGGTCAGATACACCGATGAGAAATGAAGAGAGATGGCGCACTTCTCGGTGTTGGATCATCTCTATTGTGGCCTGGGCGCAGAACAAGATATGCCACATTATGCCAGAAACCCCACACCCCGAGTGAATCCCCCCAAATCGGTATACATTGGCGAAAAAGCGCCGTATTGATAGTGGCCAGCTGTCTCGAATAAGTAAGAACGGTTAATACGGGAAGCCGGTTCGAGAGACTCACGACGATGGGATAGCCGTAAAGATAGCAAACATGGCATTCACGAGATAGTCCTCACGCAACGCGACAGCAACAAAGAGGTTTGACAAGGCAATGAGTCCAATCTGTGGTGCCACAGCCCCCTTGACCGCAACAGAGATAAAGAGCCCGACGTTGATGAGAAAAACCATGCCAAAGAGTCGTCGATAAACCTGAAGTATCTGGTAGCGGAGGTTGCCAATAACGCCTCCACGTGTCTTGTCGGGAAGTACATCTTGTTCATAGCCTGCCCAGATGTGCGATTGGTCCTCCAAATCCGACGGTTCGATCTTCTCCTTCTCCCTTTCGCCGGGCGACAGGCTGGCCAAGGTACTTAGGTTTGAGTTGAGCCGCTGTGGACGTTGTGATATGGCGGGGTCGTCGAGTGCCACCTTCGGAAAGAAAACAGCATCTGGAGAAGGCGACTCTTTGGTCATGGAAGGCGCAACGTTCAGTCCCAGGCCAGAATGTCGACGAACCTTGAAAAATAATCAGCAATAAATCGACGAAAGAGAAAAGAGACGTGCTGCTGCGCTCCAAACGATGAGAGTCGTTGAAGACTGGAGGTGGGAGGGATTGGAGACGCGTCACAATCCTCGCGGGAATGTGGGTCGAGCAAAATGGATTCCGTTCCGTATGCGCAGTCTTTATAGCGTACGTATACCAAGCGTGAGCATGCTGAAACCGAATAAGGTTGGCAGTCAGACATTCGTCGACTACGGAACGGCTAGAGGCTGACCTGCGCTTCAGGCCCACGCGAACCCGGGTACACCATCGTGACATGCGACAGCGTTTCCATACGTGTGCGACAAGGGTTATTAATGCGAGTGTACTGAGAACGATGTCCATCAGCCTTTCAAGTGCCCTTTATCACACGTGAAGGAAACGAGAGCGTCAGGAACTTGTTGGATTTGAGATCACGCATGATGGAAAGACGCACTTGAAGCTGAAGGCCATGCTGCCGTACGCGAAGGTCCGAATACGGGGCTACCGAATGACGGAGGTAAGTTAGCCTGCATAATGAGCGTTGTCAGCAATGGTGAATGTCACTGGCCCGCGGCCGAGGAGCAATGATGGGTACGTGTTGGGAACGTGGTATTTATAAAACTGGACTTACTTGTTTCGACTATCGATATGACATACGGCTGAGTAGTGCAGAAATTTCCCATTGTTCCTGATACTTTGCTTAAGCGGACCAGGCTGACGGCGAACTCTCCCATTTTCTCCTCGGACCTCCGGGGCTGTCTTCCAAATGGTTCCCAACCTGATGTGATAGGCGATATATGTGGGGCTTTGGCCATACAAGCCAGTTTTGTTGAATTCCCGCCACGCCCGACGAAAAAACGCCTGTGAGTTCAACAGTACTAGTCCTGATCACCGTGTTGGACCATCGGAATGACAATGCAACCTGAGCAGCTGAGCAAATCATCGGAGGCGCGGAATTATGAGATTGAGGTGAAAGAACTGAGTTAAGAGAATAGACGACGATAGAGCAAAACCAGAGACTTTCAGTGAGTGGAACCAGGAAGAGAAATGGCAAGTCCGACGGAGCGGGACAGTCGCAAAAATCTCACGTGACGATACAACTCTTCATGAATCTACCATCGACGACGACGCCCTTCAGACTCAACACACAAAGCCCGATGCTGGACACGCCAGGCTTCAGTGTGCCAGCGACTCCAACTCCAGCTGCGCGTGGAAGGCCAAGAGGCGCACTGTCGGGAACAGGTGCAAAACGCGGTCGCAAACCTCGAGGCGGCGCTACGGGAGTAGGCACCACAACTCCCCGAATGTCGCCCCAGGATGCCACTGGAAGCCCTTCTTTCTCTTCGCCGCAGTTCTCTCATCTGAATTGGTCGATGCCGGGGCAGACGCAGGCGGGGGGCAGTGCGAGTGGAAGTGGAGTCGGTAGCGGGACGACATCGTATGGATCTGGTCTGGCGACTCCACAAGCACAACAAGCGGCGTCCAGTGCAGGTGCAGGTGCAGGTTCATCTGGTACACCTGCAGCGACAGCATCTTCGAGCTATGCTCTTCCATCCGGCTCTACGATACCGACGCTGAATACGACGGGACTCATCACCATGTCAGGAACGGCAGCGCCTGTTATGCATCTTGGGTCGAGCGCGGCTGCGGGCGGGGGGATGGTACCGGGAGCAGCAGGCCATCAACGTCCGCATGGGATGGGTGATGAAGACGGGGACGGTGAAGACGACATGCTGCCTGCCATGGCCGATGACGACTACTCGGCACAGCTTTCGTGGCAGAGCCAGTCTAAGGATAACCTCAAGTACACCTTCCATCCCCTGCAGCTTTTATTTCTTTGACCTTCGCCGTTTCAGGGTTTTGATGGACAACTTCAGTGATGACCAGTACGACCGCTTTGAGGCGTATCGTAGGCACGCATTGCCAAAGCAAGCCGTGCGGAAGGTATCTGCTTGACTTTGGACCTTGAAATCAGCCATCTAATCGCCGCTTCCGAATGCTCAGGTGATCCAGCAGACCCTCGGTCAACAGGTCTCCCAACCCGTTGCCCAGATTGTTGCAGGTTTCGCCAAAGTCTTCGTCGGTGAAATGGTCGAAAAAGGTGCACTGGTATTCGAACCTACTATTGTTTCTTCCTCTCAAGTGTTCTCTTCCAGCTCGTGCGGTTCAAACGCGACGAGGGGAGACCGGTCCGCTTTCGCCTGACCACCTGCGGGAGGCGTATAGGATATATCAAGCAGAGACAGGGCGTGTTGGGGCCGCGCGACCTGTGCGGTCTAAGAGACTATTTGTGCGGTAGTCTGCGATGAGACGCCTTGTGTAGCTAACGAGTACGTGATGGTGTGGTCCTGATAAAGCGTTACTAGTACTGACTACTGAAATAGCCCGGCCGTTGGCAGATTTGTTTCGGTGTGGGATACCCGTGATTCCTTGACATGTATCATAGAGATCGATCCTCGGACTGGTATTTTCTACATGACTCTTAAAGAACGCTACTCGTGTATTAATTAATCCTCATGACAACGTAGTTTGGTCTGCTCCGATCGGCAGATCTTCGACCCCTTTTTCTGGTGCTGGCATGGTTGAATGTGCAGTGTTATCGTCTAATCGTCCCACTTCCTCATTGCTCCCAGCATCTTGGGTAACTTGAAAACGCCAACTTGCCGTGTCCCACACATTACCAGTGGTACTCAGGCCACCACCCGTCGTATCCCACCCACTGGTATGCTCGAGCTGCTTCTGCAGTATCCTCCGATAGCATCTCAAGCATATGTGCGCCAGCCCATCCGGGTCCTGCAGCCCCTCGAATACACTCGTCAGGCGCTCTTCCCAGACATACCCCTCCGCGCGCGGCATCATCATTTGTAGCGTCCACACGGGGATTTCACACTCGATCGCCCAGACGTCCTCCACATCGCAAAAGCGGCATATTATCTCAGGCACTCGCGCGATCAGGTAGGAAAGGTAATCTGTGTGCGTTGTGCTACGGTAAAATGTCATTTTATTTTTTTGAGGTTGAGAGGACGAAATGATCTTGGCTTGTGCACCATTTTCGTGCACGCTCTGGGTGTTGCTAATGAAGTTTATGACATCCTCCTCCTGTGGGGCGTTGTCGACACCATGAGCCCAGGGTTCTTTCGTTTCGGAAGGCCGATACGTCGGCCCAACCGAGGTATTTACCATTTGGTGGTATTAAAGGGAAGAAAATCAATTTGCTTCCGAGACATCTGGCGGCGCACAGGCGTATGTCTGTGGCGCAGTACTGCTAAGATCATATGCGGTGTGTCTGAATCTACAGTGCTCATTATAGATCGATGTTCCTAGTGGCGCAATATTAGCGCCGTAGAAATGTTTACCGTGACTCCTCAGGACTCCTGAGCTCTGAGTCTTTTGGTTGGAAATCGACCTTGACGTGAACCGGAGTAAACCGAAAACTTCAAACGGCGCCATCAATTCTCGACCTGCGGCAAAATTTCGTAGTTTCCTCTTCCCCGCTTCACCTCATGTCCTCCTCCAATCGACTCAGTGGGTATTGTTTATCGTTAGAGATGTACATATCTTGACAAGGAGTTGCTCAGTTTTTGTGACCGGAAACGCGAACAAGCTCAAGGAAGTGAAGCAGATCCTCTCGGAAGGCGGGAATCCCATTGAGATCGATTCGCAAAGCCTTGATAGCAAGTCGCGCGTTACACTCAAAGTCGCTCGCGATCTGACCTAGAATCCGTCGCGACTTGTAGTCCCAGAGATCCAGGGAACGACGCAAGAGGTAGCGAAGGACAAGTGCCGGAGAGCAGCTGAACTTGTGCGTGCGTCTGCATGCAGCATCTGCGCACCCCGATACTTACCGATCTCTGACTCATTTGGTCCTCCCATCACCTAGACTGGCTCTGCGGTAATCACTGAAGATACTGCGCTGTGCTATGAAGCTCTTAATGGCCTCCCTGGACCTTATGTCAAGTTCTTCATGCAGCAAGTGGGGCACGAAGGCCTGAACAACATGCTCGTCGGCTTCCCGAACAAAGCCGCGTGGGCCCTGTGTACCTTCGCATATTCGGCTGGCCCTGGTATGGATCTCCAAAGTATTGCTTTTACCGTTATTTATGACTGGCAGGTTCCGAACCGATCCTCTTCGAGGGCCGGACGGACGGGACAATCGTGCCCGCCAGGGGCCCGAAGGTCTTCGGATGGGATGCAGTCTTCCAACCCGAAGGAACTGAACTGACGTCAATAATCCTTTTTGTGAATCTGCCGCCACAGCTCACGATTTATGTAACAGATACGCAGAGATGCCCTCGGATCAGAAAAATAAGCTGTCTCATCGCTACAGAGCCCTAGAGAAACTACGCGCATACCTCCAGACGTTACCCGTCGACGTGTAGTCGACGCGTCGTGGTCAATGGACCCATGCCGTGGCCATACCGTGTATGCCATATATCCTTATTCGGAACCTGCCATCTGTCATATCTTTAATAATTTAGGTATTTAAAACGGGTTTATAGAACGACGGAAAGAAGACAGCTCGACTATCGATGCCGTCCTATTATCCAGCGCCTAAAGATGTCGTTAGAGTTTGCCTTTCTCTGTGTCTTGGCCATTCTTCTTCTTCCGAGGGTTGATCGTAGAATGCACAGCAGATACGCAGAGCTTTTCTCCGTTCCAGATCTATAGAGGAGACGTGTGTTTGCATCGGACAACACTCTCTAGGTCGAAACATCAATCAGGCGCTCACCTCGCATCGTGCAGAGCGCACGCGACCATGGATGAATACTGAAGTCGACACTATTCGCAGTTTATCACCTCTACAGAAACAGAAATGAGTGATCACACAAACTGTAGTTGGCCACGAAAGACTTCGAAGAGCCACGTACGCCCGAGCTGGCTGGTGCCATATGAGGTTCATAGATTGGGATACACCGCTTCCATCGACGCCGGTCGCATTTCCGAGCACGACAAGAGATGATACCGAGCACCTGCGCCAGATTCATGAATCAAAATCCAGGGAGTGGAGAAACATACTACGTACGGATCCACCATATACGCTGCGCATCCTCCATGCAAGTTTCCGAATATATTACACATGTCTGAAATCGTTTTCGGATTACCACAACATGTCTCTTTGATGGGAAGCAATTGCGGCGTACCTTTTGCAACATCTATTTCGAACACCGTCTCCGCAGATGCTGCTGGACCGCTCTTCCCCCAAACATTCACCTCAACCAGCTCGAGGCGCCGACCGACGTAGTCCCCGTATGATTTATCGACGAAGTGGGAAAAGATCTTCAGGGCGGAGATCTTCTCGTCTTCGCTCACATTGCCTTTGATGCGCGAAACATCGATTGCTCTGGGGGTGGAGGTGCGGTTGGCCATGCTACCCGGGGAAATTGAACGCAGCACTGAGTCCACTCAACATCGACACGGGCCTTTAAGGGCGAAATTGGTACCTAATACTTCTGCAGAACGCGAACGCGATCTGGGGTAACGACTCTGCTTATTTTAAGGAGTGATCGGAGTGCAATTCCAAGACGAGCGTGGCGATACACGTGGAGGGCCGCGGAGTTGTACCTTCTTCCGGAACCCGGTTTCTTTTCCTGCCGGCATTTGATTCCGGATTGGCAGGCGCATATGTATGCGCTTCACTCCAACTTATATTCACCTTTCCAGAGAACAGTGTGGGTGCTGTTTTGTCGATCATGCCCACTCACGCAGCGCACTCGATGCTAGCGTCATTGAACTTCCCGGATGAGGTGATCTCAAAGGTCGCTGGAAATGCTCCGCGCAAGATCAAGGAGGTACCCCTGAAATGGCTTGCCGCGTTCCGTTCACGGGAGGTCAGCTTCGCGAACTCCGTTGCACATCGAATTAGAATTGCGGAGGTATCAATCGTGCAGAACCCCGAAGATCCTCTCAGGATCGAGGGAAGAGTGGTTTGCGAGATTGACGTGACGCAAGGTTCGCTCTGAGCTCGGATGCTCCCTTCGTTGGCAGCTTTTAACCCAAACTTATGCCAGATATGCTTGGACCAGCGGGTACCATGCACGAAGGATGTGCGGTATTTCTGATTGATGAGTACGGTTTGCAACATGTCAAGGTCGACCTAACGTTATAACGTCACCTATGTTTTCATTGGTAGATGCTCCATCTGCGCCCTCGCAACTTTAAATGCTGCCGACGAGCGAGATTTCGAGATTGGCGTCAGCCAGGCGATCAACACCGTGTTTCACCATCCGGCGAAACTGTCTGGCGTCTTTGAATATCCTTCAACAGCGTTCACTGACGGGTTATTTGACAGAGGTACAAAGCTCAGGATAGTGAACTCCAGTTTATCGACGGGTGATAGCACTGGATCGTGTCGCAGCGAGGTACTCCTAAAACATCGTCTCCAGAGTGATATCTGTCCTTACACACCAGTGTTTCAAAAAGATCTGGGATACAGGCAGCCATAGGTTGGTAGCATCTGGAGTGCAGCTGCAGATGGTACCGTCGAAGTATTAGGAATGCGCAAGGCGTCCTCGCAGAAGGCAATTCGCTATGGGATATGGATAAGGACATCATATTGCCTGACGTAGATGAAGAGAATACCACAGGGCTGTGGTCCAGGGCTGGTCCAGGGGGTCACAAATGACAAGATATTCAAGATTCCAAGTCAAAGTGGTTAACATGATAGAGTAGCATAGAAGCCAAGTCCAAGAATCAAACAAGGGATCAGGCTCAGATAACCAGCGAACATATTTGGATGGTCAGTGACATGTCCCGCCGCTGGTAAAGCTGGTAAACACGACGATCCGTCATCCAGAGCTGAGAGCTGTAGTCATGAAAGCCTTCGGGTCTGTGGGTGGTCGAGGATGAAAAGAAAACGGCTCTGCGGAGAATTCCGAGAAGAGATATGATGTCGCCATCTCGGAAGGTAAAATCTTTCAATTTGTTTTTTGCGCCCGGCATGTATCGAGCGCATGGCTGGTCAGTCATTGCAACGTCCAATATATCCTGTTGGATCCTCGCTTTCACTACTAATGTTGAAACTGAGCGCTGAGCGTTTGGAGAGCGTCTGTCGCGACTGGGTGACACTCATTTGGGCGCGTCTACGCGTCGCGTCAAACACACGTGGCTTCGGATCGTGACCATTCGGGGAAAGTTGAACTTTCGCAATTTCAACTAACTTACCTCTTTGCTGGCCGCGACCTTTGCTAGTCGAAGCTCCTACCTGGCTGTATATGAATCGCTCACGAATTATCCTTATAGAACTGACGATATTTTACGACCACTTTTCCCGATAACTGAAGCTCTTTACATAGGCACGGGGAACCTTCAACCCATTTTCGGTCATCTTACTGCTCAAGCTGCCGAAGTCTACCAAAAACACTATCTGGAATGGGGGCCTCTTCTTCAAAGGCGAAGTCGAAGCGCCGACAGCAGCCGCTGCACGCACCCAAGGGATACCCTCCATACGACTACCGATACGAGCAAGGGTATCCGCCACCTTGGCCTCAGGGAATTCCATCATATCCCTATGGGCACCCTGCACTCATGCCCAGTCATCCTGTGATTCCTCCAGGATTTTTTCCTCCCCAGTACCCAGTTCAGATGCCGCAGCCACACCCTTACCAGCTGCCCCCGCAACCCCCGCGGGAGCCCCAACCTGCGCCGCAAACGCAACCGCAACCGCAACAGCCAAATAAACGAAAGAAAACTCGTCGAGGGCCAGCGACTGCTACAATTGTATTTGGAAGAAGGGATTCAGGTGGGTTTTTTCTCTGTAGTACATCGCAATAGTTGCTGACCTGTGTAAATAGCGCAGGCAGCACCAACAAATTCTGCTCAGCCGCCTGTCGTACCTCCTCCTCCTGACTTAGCTCCTCGAGTCTCTACAAGCACTCGCGTGTCCACTGGACCTCCTCCATCATCTCAAAGTCATGCCCCACAAGGGTACCAGCCTCCAGCAGAAAATCACGGACAGGCCACCCCGGCGGCCTCGCGGCCAAGCCACGAACGTCGTGCTTCTTTACAAGCCACAACATCGCAACGTCCAATCCCCCCCGCTGCACCTCCAGCCCCACTTGTTTCTTCCGATCCCGCACCGATCGACCTTATTCGCCTGCCCGAGCCTCTTCCAAGTTTGCCTGTAGACGTATATTTGACCTCACCATTTAGGCATCTTCTTGAGCCACTGCCCGGGCAGTCTGAAGAAACTATCGTTGCGAATGAAGAGGAGCCCAAAGAGGAACCCAAGAAGCAGAAGAGAGGGCTCTTCGGGGCTTTGGCCGGGCAGAAATCTGGGCAGAAGGAAACAAACAAGGCCAGCGACTATCTGACGCAACCAAAGCCAACCGTTGTTGACGTGCGTCATTTCACCAACTTTACGCCAGCCTCGCGGGCGCCATATCTCCCGCCCCCACCGCCAAAAAATACAGCTCCACAGCCTCCGAAAACCGCGACGACTCCTCACGCTGCGGCCACTCTGCACATGGCATCTTCCCCAGTACCCCGTTCCCCGTCTCATAGCGTAGCACCACTTGGCGGTGAGGAGCCAGCACTCAAGCCAATTTACTTCAACCAAACCACGGAAGGCTACACAGACTTCCTAAACCATTCGCCCCATAGGGTGTGGTTGGAACGTGTTGAATACCCCACAGCTGCTCATCTCCTCCAGGCCCTCCAGTTCCTGCCGCACCACCCAGACATCGCGGAGAGCATCCGCCTCACGGAAGACATCGTCGACGCATACCAAGTATCAGTCCAGTACAGCGACCAAATAGAACCTGGATTTGCCGAGTCGATCCTAGAGAACGTACGTGCTTTTCTTTTTGAGACACACGGAGCGATCTCATGTATGGATTATGGCGACTTCACAGACGGAGACAGTGGCGCTCCTCAAATTTCACCAGCACGGTGGCCTGCGGGACATGTTGATAGAGACATATCCCGTGCCACTCATATACGACGATCCATCGGACTACTACTGGGGTACTGGCGTCGGTCCTGAGGGAGAGCCCTTCCAAAACCAGCTTGGAGGCGTTCTTGAACGTATCCGAGAGCGCATGATACAGGAGAGCCGCAGATGAGTACTGGTTGATACTGGAAGCTTCGGCCTCAGACATATACCCACCCTTACGCTTCCTTACTACCCACATGTGAATCCGCTGCTGTACTTTTAGTATCTAAGTTAGTTTAATCAGTATGTAGTCACGGTATGAATGAATGGTCAATGTTCAGTTGCTCGAAGGCGAATGATAGCTCTGCTCAAAATTTTGAGGATCTGACAGTGACGAGCGATGGGTAACGCGTTTCCTCGAGATTAGGAGTTCAGGGTATACAAGTACTATCCAAGAAAGCAATGATCTCCAACACCAGAATCATGTCCGTAATCCTTCACTTTTCTGATGGCAGACCGGACAGCCTTGGCTGACTCTCGCACGAACGAGGGATTCACTGAAGTCACGGTGAGCATTCACAAAGATACCCAAGGAGACAGCGGATGCTCACAAGGCAATCTTCCCGCTGATTCCCTGCGAACCGCCAATTCCAACACCCCGCAAGGCAGGATCAGGTTGTTGGGGTAAGTGATCTCCACCCTTAGCACAGTGCGCATGCACGACATGCCGGCAGAGGAAGAGCAGAACGAGGGACTGGGGGCCCTCCTGCAGCAATCGAGAACATACTAGACATTTGGCTTTCCCTAAGGGATGAGACGTCACGATTTGTCAATCAAAGACGGTGGAAGAGGATCGATGCCACGCACCTGCAAGGAAGAAACCGCTCGTTTGGTTGCTCTGTAGCTTCCGGGAGAGGTCTGAGCTGTCACCATCCATGATCGTCTGGCACCCCTCTAGCAACGATATCTGCAGATGGAAATCCTGTAGGATCTTGATGAGCGCTTCTTTCAAGCCTGGTATTTCCAATCCGTTCTTGATACGACGTATGAGTCGTATCGGACTGATCTCAACTCCAACGTTCTCTAGCAGACCCCGGATGAAAGCTAAAACGCAAAAGCTATTGAAGAAATTTCCTGAATAAATCCAATGGTTACTTACCTGGACGCGTCTCCGAGTATTTGAGCAGATCTTCCCAAAGGTCGTCATCGTTTTGCTCCTTGGCAAATTCAATGGCCTGGATCACGGATAAATGCATATGATTCAGCCACAGAACAAACGTTACATACCCGATGAACATCGCCCAGCCGCTCAATGATGAGAGTCAAGGCCTTCTTGTTGTTCCCCATTCTACCCAATAGGAAGACCATCTCAAGCACCAAGTCTCTCTTCGCGCACTCCTTGTAGGCCTGCAAACATCTCAGTACAACTACACGAGATGAAACCAAACACTGGCACCTTCTCCAAGCTGTAGTAATTACTTGCCCGGAGGAAGTCAATTAACCGAGGGGTGGCAAATTCCGCGTAGAGATTGACCTGGATAACATGAGGCAAGCAAGCTGGAGCAATATGGCAGGATCACCCACCTGGAGGTCTGCGAAGTCGGCAACGAGGTTCGCGTCCTTTTCCATCACCAAAGCGTCGAGGTATAGGAAAAGATGGTACGGGCTGCCCTCAAGCTGCTGCACGACGCGCCCAATCTGAGGGGATAAATCGGAATAAGAACAAGGGACGTTAGTGCGAAAAGATGAACGAACGGGTATCGAATGGATGTTGTCAACAAGTAGAGTTATAGCGTCGCTACGACCTTCGTCGAGCACCTGCCCATCTCTCTTCCGCTGCTTCCTGAGTTCGTCATCGAACTGCACTAGAAGTAGGACTTGATCCCGAACGTCTGTGAAAAGATTATGTTCCCGGATGAGATCAAAGACGTTGGGTCTCCGCAGCCGAAGGTAATACGGAAGCGCTTTCCCATATTGGCGATTCGCGGTATATCTGTTGTTACAGCCCG
This sequence comes from Asterophora parasitica, assembly GCA_018282005.1. NCBI lineage: Eukaryota > Fungi > Basidiomycota > Agaricomycetes > Agaricales > Lyophyllaceae > Asterophora > Asterophora parasitica. The sequence goes on from JABCKV010000058.1 coordinate 42,635, forward strand.
CGTCGATACACATGGGACATTCCGAAAAAATGGTGCGCACAGTTCAGCCATACACTCCATCAACACGTGAGATCCTGAACTTGATGAGATCGTGGAGGACGTAGATGCAGCTTTATCCAGCTCTGAACGGACAGCAACTATCACTGCACTAATATCGTATATCTCTCTGGGCCATTCCTTGATGGTCTGTAGGAGTGTCTGGGTCCAGGGTTAGTAAATGCAGAGGATCAAAAAACAAAAGATTGGTGTACCTGTCGATCGTGAGTGAGGAAGTAGGCCAACATCATCTCATACACCAAGTGACCCAGTCGCGGAGACTCCGTAGGCACGAAGGGTATGATGGCCTGAAAAAACGAAATACATCAATAGATTACAAGAGGTAATGGTATGTCGTTTACCTGGAGTTGTCTTTTGTCCGCAAACCCAAATATCCAACCCTCCCAACGCTCTGAGTCTTGCCCGCACACCTTTGGGCAAAGCCTTGCCGCCTTAGAAAAATCGCCTGGTGGGCCATATTAGCTACCTGGGCAAAGTCCGATGATGACTACCGAGACGGCTCACCCTCGCTGACCAAATGTTCGATGTACCGCTGCCCAATCTCAACCGCACTCAAGGCTGCTTCCCCGTTGGCCGTCGGAGTTTCAGCCTCAATCTGCTCCACCTCATTCAAGGCTTCCTCGTATCTTCGTCGTTCCACCAACCATGCAACGTGGTCCCGGCGATCTCGTGGTTTCACGAGGACGAGATCCCTCGGGCTCAGAGCAACATAACACCGCCCGTCATTGGAACCTGTGGCTGCCGTGTCGCTACCGAGCACCTCACAAAGGACATAGTCATTACAACCCCAGAGATGATAATCCGCGATGCTCAGTGCATCAGCTGCGATTTCGTCACCTGCGCGAGAAATGATGCGAAGTTCAGGACGCTCCGCAGCCTTCCGAGCTTGCTGAACGCGATCGTCCGTTCTTTCGTTGAAGAAAGTTTCCGCTGAAGTGTAAGCAATAATGAGGAATGATGTCAGTGCCGGTGAAGCGGGGGTCGACGAGATTTTCGCTGCATCGCTGGCCGTGATCAATGCTTGCGATGCAGAGGACGGCGGTGTCGGGGTAGGGTGGGGTACGATGCCGGAGATCATACAATCTAGCTGAAAGACAGCCGTGATCTCGACCAGAAGAGGTGGGAGATTAGCAGTTGCAGAAGTAGTCGTGGTGCGAGGCCTTGCACGGATCCGAGCCACCTTAATGTGGTCTGCCCATGCGATTAGGAGGGTGGAATCATCCTGCCACTCGAGTGTGCACTTGAAGAGGTCGGCCCTAGGGCTATCAGCAGGTCGGTCAATGAATGTAATGCGTGTCTGGGACACGTAATCGTATATCTTGACTCCCTACGAAATACGCGTCAGATGCAAAAAGGACGGAAGAGGGACATACTCACAAGATCATTCGCCCATGCAATAAGCCTACCACGCCATCTGACCTGCCATATGGGACCTTCTCCGGTATGCAAAATGGTTTCCTTGTGGCCAAGCCAGCCCTTCTCCTGCAAGATCAAGTTTCCCGCCAAACCTCCGCACACGAAAGCCCTTGTGTTGCGCTTCGCAAAGTTTGGTTCGAGAGACACCGTCCGCATTGGCCGCTTCATGTCGAAGGAGTACGATTCAGACGTGGATAGAGAGCGAATGACGACCTGTCCTGGGAGTCATGCATGAGAACGAAATGAAGATGATATGTTGGAAGCCTCACCGTCTATGGATGCAGTCGCGACAAAGTCAGCAGTAGAGTCCATAAATATATCGATAATGGAGGCCATGTGAGGCTTGAAGGATTTGATACGTTTGCCATCGAGGTCAAGGATGTGAACGATTCCGCCGTGAGTTCCGAGAGCCTGCCACACGCGATGAGCATTGGCACCATCGAATAGCAAGAGAGTAAAGGCACCATGATTTTATTGGCAACAGCGAGAGCTGAAGCGGTGTCCTTCTTGAGCAAGTCTGGCACGGATCCGCCAATTCGTTCATACTTGAGCGCTGGCTCGTCGTCGTCTTCATCCTCCTCCTCATCCTCCTCCTCCTCCTCCTCCTCGTCTTCTTCATCTTCTTCATCCTCGTCTTCATCGTCTTCGTCGTTGTCGCCTTCCTCGTCATCTGTGTCTTCCTCGTCGGAGTCAGACTTCTCGTCCTGGAACCGGCCATGCCTGGGTGGGTTCGCTGTGTCTGATGAGTCGCTGAGTTGAGCCGGGCTTTCAGACAGGTTCGGCGCTACGTCCTTCTCGTGACCGCTCAATCCTCCGTTATTCGTGGCCAGAAGGGAGTCATTGGAAGCCATTACATGGAAGGTTGGCCAAATGGCCTGTTAATATTGTGTCATTAACGACGCTGCCAAGTTTACTGACCGTGGGAATCTCAGGTGTGTGCAATCATAATGGGGTTAAATACAGTGGCAAGCACTCGAATTTCCATGGCATAAACCAGAATGTTATGTGCCTGATACGGAGGAAAATGTAGATCATTACAAGGGAATATCTACAGTGTCCCCGACCTCGTCTTCGCCGTCATCCAGCGAGATGTTACTCACCGACCTCTCCTTCTCAACAGGAGGAGGGGGTGGAACCTCGATGCTTGAAGGGGTGATCACAGTTGGCGCTGTGGTCTCCGGAATCGGTTCCTCCAAGTGCGTTGGAGGCGATCTCCTTGCCGGTAAGGTCGACTGTAATGGGGAGGAAGACGGTGTCGGGAATTTGAACTCGCGATTCATGGAGCCATTGCGGCTCTTTCGCTTCGACTCTTTGCCAGTCGCCTGCTGCAGCTGTACCTCCTCCGCCTCGTGATCCTCAGACGGCTCCTCCGCCGTAGGCTCGAAGGGAGGCCGTGCTGGGTCAGGACTCGCGGCCTGATTGATAAATGGTGACACCTGACTGGGCGGTGCCTCGACCGGGCGGGCTGACGGGGGCATAGAAGCGCGATTGGATGTGGTCTTGGACTGGCTAGGCGGAGAACTCGCAGCCGAGCGTGTTAACGAAGCTTGCGACATGGACTGGGGTCTTGCGGAAGGTGCCGATGCGTGGGGGGTAACGGGTGTCGCGCCCAGATAGAATGAGGCAATCGGGATCATCCTTAGGGTGGAATTAATGGGTGATAGAAACGTGAACGAAAAAGCTTACTTCTTTTCCGAGTGGCAGGCGAGAATCCAATGCGGCTGAACAACAGGAATGCTCAGCTGTAGTGCGCGTTGATATTCGACGCCCGGGGCGCTGCTGGCGCCACCGGTGACCTGAGCGCCACTAGGTGTCGCAGCGGGTGTCGTGCAGACAAAGTGTGTCGTGTCGATCTGTATCTTTTCGCTCCATTTTGCCTTCATCTCCCGCAGCGCAAGCTTCGCGTTTTCAAGCAGGACAGTATCCTCCACATTGCCAAAGCAGACTGAGATACCTGAAGTATCGGTCATGGTGTGAGTGCGCACGCGTATCAGGTTGGAAGGGAATGTGCCGGCCGTTGTGCGCAGCATCAGTTGGAAAGAGTATTCGGTATTGATCTCGAGGCCCGACAACTTGGTGGAGGTATTTGTCGTAGGAGAGGGTATAGCAGCCAAACGCTGTCCGTTGCGATAAATGTCGAGGGAGCGGAGCTTAGCTGTCGCAAGCTGAATCGTTGGCCATTCAAGGGTAACAGAAGTTTGGGTAACATTGCGCAGCTGTGATGGAATCTGTTATTGAAGACCTTCAGATGAGAAGGCTGGCGCAAACGTACCTGTAGTTTTGGTGCCTCAGGAGATGATTCACCAAACTCCTTCAGGATATCATGCTGCACGGACCAAAACTCTGCGTCGCGTCGTCTCTCTTCGTCATGGTTTCGATGGACAGCAATATTCACAACGGAGCCAGCCGTTGCCCCGGGCGGCAGCAGAATCGAAGGGAACTCGATCAAATGAGCTCTCTCCCCGAGGAGGATCTAACGGGCACTCATAAGTATCCTGTAACTTCAATTTGACCATCTGCGCTTACAGCCATTCCCGCATCTACGCGTTATGGGTTAAAAGGTTGTTTGACTTTTAGATATTGTTTCTGTATAAGCTCACCAAGTTTTCCCACTGTAAACATGAAGCTCTCGGGCGACTTCTCTTGACTCATCGCAGCTGTGGTAGAATTCGAGGATTCGTGGACGTCGTGAACAAGAGCGTCCAGCGGCCAGATCAATTGACGGCATAAAGTCTGAGTTTCCCACAGTCAACGTGGGTTTGGATTTCACTGGAGCTGCCAGTGCTTTTGAAATTTGAATCTCTGTTCTGACCATAATAATGACCTGAGTCTTGTGCATCTTCTCGACATCTTTCTCTGATACCCACCAATGCTGGATGAATGGTCGACGAATATCCTTCAACATGACCCCATGCGAATCTATCGCGCAAAGCGCGATGCAGCTCGTCGGACGGTCACTTCAAAATACAACATTCTTGGATTTATCTCTTCTGGAACCTACGGTCGTGTCTACAAAGCACAAAGCCTAGAGGAGGATGGAAGGATACATGCCATCAAGAAATTCAAACCTGACAAGGAGGGAGATGTAGTCACATACACTGGCATCAGCCAGAGTGCTATCCGAGAGATCGCGGTACGACAGTCAAACATACCTCACGTCCTTAATATTGATTGGTATGCCCAGCTTAATAGGGAGATTGACCACGAAAATATCGTTGCTTTGAAGGAGGTTATTCTTGAGGACAAGTCCATATACATGGTATTCGACTATGCGGAGCACGACTTTCTTGTGAGTGGCGCCAGTGAAGATGTCAAGTTAACGTCTAAGAATCACTACATAGCAAGTAATCCATCACCACTCCCAAACTCTTCGCTCTCCCATTTCGACCGCTTTCCTCAAGTCCCTGGTGTATCAGCTGCTAAACGGCCTCCTCTACCTCCACTCTTCCCATATTCTACACCGTGATCTCAAACCAGCAAACATCCTCATCACCTCGAACGGTGTTGTAAAGATTGGAGATCTCGGACTTGCTCGTCTGATATACGAGCCTCTTCAACCGCTGTTCGCAGGTGATAAAGTGGTGGTCACCATCTGGTATCGCGCCCCGGAACTCCTCATGGGCGCCAAGCATTACACTAAGGCGATCGATTGTTGGGCTGTCGGGTGCGTCATGGCGGAGTTGGCGAGTTTGCGGCCCATCTTCAAGGGTGAAGAGGCCAAGCTTGATTCCAAGAAGAACGTCCCGTTCCAGCGCGACCAGCTGTTGAAGATCTTCGAGGTTTTGGGGACACCACATGGTTCGTCATTGTGAGATGCCTTGCGTTGCCTGTCTGACTTTCCCGCGACAGAGGAAGATTGGCATGGCGTAGTTGACATGCCAGAATATCAGAATATGAAGCGGCTGGATCTGTGGGTGTCGGTCCATCATACATGTGTAGTCTTCTAACTTCCGGACGTGTAACAGGTTCACTAACCGCTTGTCCGATTGGTGTCAGTCGCGAATTCGTTCGCCAGTTGGCTACGGACTCCTGAGCGACCTTTTCGCGTACGACCCCACTAAACGCCTGACTGCAAAACAAGCTCTACAGCACTACTGGTTCCAGGAAGACCCAAAGCCTACATGGAAGTAAGTTCGCAACTGCAGACGTCCAACTAACCTGACCTGACAAAAATTTTACGCGCGCGAAGTGCCTTCCACGGCGTACCTACTCATCAAAGACCTCCACATCGACGAATTACCCAGGATGAAGCTCCGTCGATGATGCCTGTTGCTGCCCAAAACACTTCTCACCAACAGGGCGCTCATGGCGGCCCACCATTTCCTCAATCCAAGCCTGGTAGTGCCGCGAGTTTTGCAAGTCTGAGTGGAGGTGGCGTCTACGGCCAACCCAGCGGCGGTAACGCAGGGCACGCCCCGAGCAGGAAGAAGGCGAGAATGCATTAGCTGCTTGGTTTTCGATTTTAATCGTGAGCCATGTCATAACGCGTAAATAGGCGGGCGAGGTAAGTCCAATCAGTGGTCTACAAGACATCTACATATCTTTACCTTGTCATCAAGGAAACATCGTCACTTTTCCTGCACCAGGATTCCATCTCTCTCCCTAATTCTATTCAATATCTAACGTGAACATGACTTGCGAGTATTATTCTGAGGTGTGTTTCGTTGAACTGCTCTTCAAGAGCCATGCTTATCTGGATCAGGGAGTGGCATATGGGTTGCCTAACTGGAGGATTTTGCGCTGGACTCATAATATCCTGTCCTCGGTTTTCAAATAAATGTACATGTCGCAAAATCGATGAATTTCTCCGTACATCCGCCATGGCCGATCGACCGACTGGAGATGTGGAGGGTGCTTTTCTGTCAGTGCCAAGACGTCCTCACCACCGACCAGTGACAATGGTGCCCTGAGGCGTCGGGTAACGGCCTTTTTGACAGCTTCTGTCCATCCTTCTTTGTCGCTCTGGCATTCGTGATGGCATGCTCCATCGTATCCATTATTATTCATTGCTCTTTGCTGATCTCGAATCGCTCCACCACATCAACATTCCTTGCATACTATAACCTCAGGGCGGGAGCCTTGTCATAGAAGGTATGCCCATCTTATATTTAAGTACGGAGCTCGGAGGGCGAGTGTGGGCCTGGCTACTTGTGGTTTTTATCCCCTTTCGGATATGTTAACAGTTGCAGTTTGACAATCTCTTTCATAACGCCAAGAGCAATTGACAACCCACTTTCGCCTGGACATGCAGTGGGGAATGCACATCACGGAAATCGACCACGTCATTTAACCTCGTAGGACTACCCCGCTAGTCTAGGCGTTCGGAGCCCGAGAATTTTATGCCGACGTTCTCGCATCTTGTCCCACTCTCGGATAATTAGGGCAACTGCGTAACGGTATGCCCTTCATTCATACTTACAAACTGAGCTGTCTTGCTTACCCTATGCCAGTCAATATCCTCAAGTCGCAAGTGGCTTCCAGAAAGCGGAAGGCGAGACGTCCGTGTCAGGCCCCGACACCAACCGTGCGTGCCTGGTTGGCTGTCAGAGAGACAAACATACATCTAATCACTTTTGACTTGAAGCCCCCCGCTGAGGAGGTGCCGTTCATTGTGTGGGCTTTCCCTGCCACCTTTGCAACATTAGCTCGGTCCGCCGATACACCAAACCCACTTCATATACAGCTTTTTAAACATGGTTAATTTTGGCTCGAAAGCTCATCATCAAACCTCCTTCCCTTTGATACTCAGCCAGCTCAGCAGCCCGCTCTACCATGCTCTTCTCATCGTTTGTTGCTCTCGGACTTGCCAGCGTCGCCTTCGCAACGCCTAGCAAGCGCTTTGACGGTCTCACTGTGGAACTCAGCGGGCCGCCCGACACCGTCCACTCCGTCTCCAACCTGAAGTTCAAAGCCGTCGTGAAGAATGGAGGCTCAGAGGACGTCAAGATCTTCAAGTATTCCACAATCCTTGACGACCGGTTACCGACCAAGTCATTTTCTGTCACGAAAGATGGCAAGACCGTTCCTTTCAGAGGAGTCAAGGTGACTTTCGTCCCATCATCATAATCAGCAAATTGATCTGACTTTCCGACTCGTAGCTTCAAGTTAACTTGGACGTGCTCGATGACAGAGCCTTCACCCTTATACCTGCTGGAGGCTCTGTCACTGTAAACCACGATGGTACGTAGTGCTATCCTCCGTCGGAGAGCCTTTCATCCATCGTTACTATCAGTGGCTTCACTGTTCGACTTCTCTTCCGTCGGCGCCGGAACATTCTCTTTCCAACCAATCGCAGACTTCCGGCTGTTGGGTGCCAAAGACGAAGTGAAGGGAGTAGAGAGCTTCAGCAAAGTCCAGGTCGCCAGCAACAACATGGTCATCAAGGTCTCAAGGGACGTCTCCAAGCGCGAGCTTCCCCGACTCGAAAAGCGCGCTGATGTCACCTGCACAAACACCTGGAAGAGGAATTTCATCGAGGATAGGTCAGTCTGCGCTACATAAAAGTCTCGACACTGGCTCACCTGGTCTCGAAGTTTGACGGAGGCGAGGTCGCTCGCTTCCTACGCTTCCGTTTATGTGGGATTCAACAAGGATAACGCCCTCTTCAAGTCATACTACGGCAACGCCACGTCAACTGATAAAGTCGTTTCCGTGTTCAATGCTGTCGCTAACGAATATTCACACAACAGGACGTGAGCTGCTGACGTCTAGTGTTTCTTGACGACGTACTGATTTCGCCTGCCTTAGCTTGAACTGCGTCGACAGCTATGGCGTTTGCAGCAACGGTGTCATTGCCTATACCGTTGCTTCAACGACCAACGTGCGCATCGACTATTCCCCTTCACACACATACTGATACTTTTGGTATGTTTTAGATCTATTACTGCGACCTTTTCTTCAAGGAGGTGTCCACCATCACCGTCTGCAGCACTACTACTGTCGCAGCTCGCAATCTTCGCAGTGGAACCACCCTGCACGAGGTCAGTCTTCGCCTGACTAAGTTAATTAACCATCGTTGATCGCGATTGTCCAGCTCACTCATGCCGTCGCCAATACCGATGACATTTCCTACGGATGCTCCGCCAACAAGCAGCTCTCTGAAGCCCAAGCCGTCATCAACGCGGACAACTACAACGTAGGCAGTGCTGGATTGATTGACTACTGGACGTGCTAACTCTTCCTTCCAGTGCTTTGCCAGCCAGGTCTACAAGAACACGCGCTGCGGTTAACTGGTTGATCCTGCGCCTTCTACTTATTTTGAACGAAATCACGGACTTGCGATAGATAAAAAAGCGTTGCAATTGTACAAATAGTCATTCATCAATCCATAGATACAGTATTACATACATCCATAATACAAGCACTTTTTCATCGACGATACGGATGTGCGTAGCTCAGACATGCACGCGTTCCATGTAGTAGTACTCATGCCTTGGATTTGGCCTCGGCCTGAACTTTGGCTGAATACACCCTAGTGTTAAATTCATCTCATCCTTCAATAACTGCTGATCCAAGGGGGAGCAACATGGTGAGTTCACGATGGCCCCTTGTCGTCGGGTAGGTCGCTGCGCACCTGCATTGCGTTGTTCAGAACTCCTCCATGGTACTTCCCCCCGGCTCTCGTGTATCTCCTTCCACAGTCTCCAACACAGACTTTCGCGGATGCTGGAATCAAACGTGTCGAACAAGGCGGGGTGTGACCTCGCCCCGGCACCCTCGAGTGTGAATTGCGGACCACTTCGCGATACGGTAGGCTTCGAAGCACATCGCACATGGTAGACACAGAGGCTTCGAGACACCGATATATTCAATCGCCGAACGGCCGTCCTCATCGATCTTGCGAAGCAGTGAACATTTACAATGCACGGTTGCTGAGACCTCGATGATCATCGAGGCATCAGGATCTGATTTTGACTCTTCTGCCACAGGTTCGGGGTTAAAAAATGCAAAGAATAAATATTCGGGCTCACCGCTATCATGATTTACTCGTTCGATTAATCCAGGAATCTTCAGCAGTTCCGTCAAGTGGTCGGTATTGAGAAAAGGCACTGAAGATAAGGTCGGCGTCCAAGGAAGCTCGGAGGACATCAGAGTACGTCGAAGCATCCTGAGACTCGTTCCGAATCGTTGAGTCACCGTTTCATTAGGTACAGCCTCTATGTCGATAGAGCCTTGAAGGAAATCCGCGAACGGTGGGGCGGCAATAATATTAGCGACACGACGGTAATGTTCGTACATAGCAGCAATCTTGCTCAGCCAGCGGTCGACATTGATTTCACTTAGCTCCGCTACATCGTCGCCTGTACAATCTGAGATACCTCAGTGGCGAAAAAGGCAAACGCTGGAAGACACTCACTGCCGATATATTCACTGCAAAGACGGCAGAAAAAAGCCCGTTCCTCTTTCGTGCAGAAGGCGGAGTGGCACTGGCCAAGTTCATATCGAGTCGATATCACCTGGGATGCCGTGCGCATCGCGTCGATGTGGTGATCTGTATCTCCAGCTATGCCCAGACTGTGTGTCATGTCCCTCAAGACCTCCCCACCGTCGGTGATTATCTTTCTATGATGTGCATTAGTTTGAAACCGCGCAAGTAGATTGCGCCCCTTTTTGTCAAGGTCTCTTCAACGTCCTCCAAGAGGCAGAGAAAATTTGTGGTACGGGATTTCTTCATAAATTGCTGCAGAAACCTCAGCCGACAGTACCGGAATATCAGTCTCTCTAGCGCACGAAGTTCCTTGACGAGCGGATTTTCAGTGTCGGTTGTGCCTTTTGACAATGCGGCAGGATTCAAAGAGATCGATCCCCTCTCCAGGTACGCCTCGCGAGCACGGCTAAGTTGATTGAGGATGGCACGTAGGTGGCTGACAACCTCCGAGCCTTCATGAATCGATGTGTTCCCCGCGACAAGAATGCGTCAGCTGCCCCCAGAAACTGATGGTAGTTGAAGACCAACCGAAACGACTTGATGAGGTTTTGAGATCAAGAGGTAAGGTAAGCCAGACTGTCCAATACTAGAACATGGCGTCGTTTTCTGTCAATAGGGTTCGAAGTACGATAGCTCTCCTCGGTCTGCCCATCGACTCATAGATACCAAGCAAGACAAAGGCAAGGAAGTTAGGGTCATTCGCCTCGGGTGTTGCGGAAGATGCAGACATAGTCTAGTGAGAGGCCGTGGCGCAATACTCAATCTATGGCAGGAGAACGAAGGCTAAGGCTTGCAACAACATCACATTTAAAGTTACCTCGGCGTCAGCCGAGAAAAGCGGAACCAAGCTCGGTCATGTGACACATACGCGAGTTCAACCATTTTAAGCTTTGCGCACGCGACCCTCTTCAGTTTTCTACTACTACATACAGACCTTTTGCCTTACAAAGCACCCGACAAGCCCATAGCAGGATAATTCTTGGGACTCCAATACTCGGCAAAGAGCAAAACTTCTCTTTACAGTCCGCGGTGGCTCCACATCGAGCGACATGACATCTATAAATGCTATAACGCGCCAGATTAACGCACTGGACATTTCTTCAGGTGTTAAAACCTCTGGAACCGCTTCTTCAAGCTCGAGCACACGTCCTACACATGAAAAACATTCCAGTCAACCGAGCGTATCGACCAAACTTCTTACGAAATATGCTGCACCAAATCCTTTCGCAAAGTCGAAGACTGCGCAGCCTCCTTCATCTTTGCGAAATCCCACCCAACTTTCGAAGCCACCAGTGGCTAGCGGTACATCGGATGCCACCACCGGAGATACTCAGTCTGGCATGGACATCGGGAGTTATGATGGAGGCCTTGAGGCTGACGAGGAACCTAGAGGTCAAGCCATCACGGGAGAGGCGGCGGAGATGCTAGCGCTGGACTCCAGTACCTCAGGGTGAGTCGTACTAGTTCATTCTGATAGCCTCTCAGGTCATAATCGACTCTCGCAGGCAATACCCCACACGTGAATGGCACCTGAGCGACTTTGATCTGGGCCGTCCTCTGGGCAAAGGAAAATTCGGCCGGGTGTACATGGTACGCACGAAAAGCGCCCCGAAGTACATAGTCGCCTTGAAGACCCTCTCGAAGGCCGAGATCGTGCAATTCGGGGTCGAGAAGCAGATTCGGAGGGAGATCGAGATCCAACAGAACTTGCGGCACCCAAACGTCCTGCGCTTATACGGGTACTTCCACGACAAGACACGTGTGTTCCTCATGCTGGAGTTCGCTGGAAAAGGGGAGCTGTACAGGCAGCTCAGCAAGGTCGGCAGCTTCTCGGAACGGCGCAGTTCGCGGTATATCTACCAGATGACGGACGCATTGAAATACCTCCACAGCAAGCACGTTATTCACCGCGATATTAAGCCCGAGAATTTGCTGCTTGGACTCAATGGCGAGCTGAAGATTGCGGACTTTGGCTGGAGTGTACACGCGCCTGGAAATAGGCGGAGCACGATGTGTGGGACGCCGGATTACTTGCCGCCGGAGATGATTGAGGGGAAGGACCATACGGAGAAGGTCGATCATTGGGCGCTGGGGGTGTTGACGTATGAGTTTTTGGTGGGCTCTGCGCCATTTGCAGTCGATGACGACGATAGCAGACGACGTATGTCAATTATCCTTCCCTTTTGTTGTTGTATGCGACCTGATCACTTTCGTTCTCAGTGTCGTATCGGAAAATCCGAAAGGTGGATTACGAAGTGCCGAGTCATGTTTCGAGTGAAGCGAAGGACTTCATTGGGCAGGTGCGCGATGTGATTCGTTTTTTTCCCCAGTATCCTCACCGACGCACTTTCCAGCTCCTAAAGTACGACCCAGAAGATAGAATACCGCTGACGGATGCTCTGCAGCACCCTTGGATACTTCGGTACAGACCCAAAGCGTCCGTGGGGCAGACTAGTACTTCACGGACTTGATGATTATCGGATTTCCTTTGTTCGCCTTACTGTACCATTAGATCTCATGTATGGTAGTTCAATTTTTATTCCTATCGTCCTGCATCACTATCACTGATTCCTCTCCTTACACTCCACCCATGCATAATTATTAAATTAAAAAAGACGAGGCTCAGGCTCCTGCTGGTGAAGATAACATTAAAGATAAGATAAGATGCCGCAATTCCACGTGACCTCCATTTCAACAGCCGCCGCTGGCCACCGCGTTTCTTGTGTTTCTTGCCCTTGCCTTGCCCTCTTCTTGACGAAAACGAGGGGATATGAAGTCAGAAAGCGACATAGCGACGCCGGCTTCGACGGCGACGGCGACACCGACACCGACACCAACGTACTCGGCTGCACAGTGGGCAACAACATCTCGTGCGGTTCAGCGTCAAAATTGGAGCACAGAACACTAACGAGAGTTCATCCTCAGAAATACCGATAGATCTGGCTCTTCAGCAGCAGCAGCCCCAGCACCCAACGTAAAAAGCCCAGTCCTATCTGAGACTTTGGGTGTTTGTTGAAACTGTCTAATGCAGGACAACCCCCTACCAACACTACCAGTACGCGACCCATTACCCCCAGGCGACCTATGGGCACTACGGGGCATATACTGCGGCTGTCGCTTCTCAGACTGCCGTCGCAACGCCACCTGTGCAGCGACCAACGACCACCGTGAACCCAGCCGCTGCACAATCTTCCAATGCCAACTCTGGTATGGATACCTCTGATATTGCGACGCTCAACGACGCTCTTGGGAGTGCTGGTGTAGATCTTCGTGTATTGTGGATTTCTTACGCCTGCCCGTTCATCTTTATTGATCCATGTAATCCGCAGGCCGAGGAAGAGACGCTTCAGCGATCTTACGAACCACAACACTCGTACCGTTCATTCGAAGATCGCACGCGAAAGCAACCCCCTACACCCTCCTTTGACACCCGATTCCTCGGTACAACGATGCGCACTATCGGCACTCAGCACAAAGTCACCAAAATTCCTGACGACGCCACCAATTACCTTGCATTAGCCCTCCGTGCGCGCCTGCAGGATCTCGTTACTGCCATGATCACAGCCTCGCACCACCGGAACGACACCCAATTTGACAGGCCGGCATCGCTTTATGACGATGGATCGCCGATGTGGAGTATCGTTGTCCGCAGTGACGTTGCGAAGCAGCTCGCGGCCTTGGAGAAGGTCGAAAGGGAGGAAGAGACGCGCATACGGCGGGAGAGAAAGGAGCGACAGGACATGGCCGCTGCGCATGCCGCCGCCCTCGCTGCACAGGCGAACGGCGCCGCCAATGCGCTTGGTGGGGACGGTTACGACGACATGGAGGGCGGGGCGAAGAAGAAACGGAAGAAGGATGGGCCCGGCGTCACCGCCCGCAACATGTCGGAGGATGTCCGAAAGAAGATGTCCAACGCGGTTGCCACGCAGGCGGCAGGTCTTGGTGGGAAATACGCTTGGATGAACGCCTCGAGTGCCGCTGCGACTCCGAAAGCGAAAGCTTCCGCTGTGGGCTCGCCGAATCCCGCAGGTGCCCCCTCCACGCCGGCCACAACCACAGCGCCTGCCGCCGGCGCAGGAGGTGCTAGCTCGTGGGCTCGCCCGTATGTACCGACCAAGAAGTCAACGACACCACAGGCTGCTGCGGAGGAGGAGGACACTCGGACTTTGGTCACTATGCGAGACGCGATGTTCGTTATTGAAAAAGAGCGGGGGCACGGTGCAGGTAGAGGAGCTGCACGAGGATGGGTATAGGGTCGCCATAGTATGTATAAATTCTGTACTAATATGACATTCCTTGCTTTGTTTTTTTTTGGCGTGGATCGCCTCACTGCTATTCACCGTCCCCGCCTTGCGCTGTTCGAGGATCGTCCCGAACACAACCTGACATAAGAAAAAGATAGTAGTAGTACTCATAAGTACTATACAGATACAAGGGTCTACGCCAAAATGAAATATCCACAATAAATTGTGATTCCCAGGCAGTATGACTGCAGTTACATACATACTAGACAACAACTACAAGGCTGGAACCAAGGTACGTATGCCCATCACAATTCGATGTCCATGTAGATTGTGGGGAGTACGTTGTAAGCGCCCAGGCCAGTCTATCGACGTCAGCCAACATCGAATTTCCATAGCAGGGTCTGGAAGAGCCAAGAATGACAATGGCGTGGGCTTTGGGACTGTCACTGGGGATGGAGGAAGACATTAGAGAGAGAACAGGGAGAGAAGGGGTGCCCCTATCCTGAAGGGGTCCAATTTCAAACCCCGAAAGTGCCATAACCGACCCAGTGAACAACCATCATCCCTTTGTCCTTGCCCGCGATGGTGCTCATCCAATCTTCTGGCGCCTTCAAATGTTTGCTAACTAACTCTTTGGACTATGTAGGCCGTCTGCACGTTCTTTCTACGCGGTCAATGTAAATTCGGCGACAACTGCAGAAACGATCACCCCCAGGACGCGCAGCAACGGTCAGGCGGGTTTGGAAGTGCGTAACATTCGATTTTTGTGGAGAGTCTATACTGACAGAACGTAGGTCAATCATGGACGAATCCGAATCGCAGTGACACCACAAACACAGATACAAAACTATCATTCACGTCAGTCAAGCTTGAATTTGCTGAAACCATTGAGGCTAACAAGTTTTTGCACTGTAGTATGGATGTCCTGAGGACAGATCTCACTGCCAACAACGACAAACCGCTATGGCCGCTATCTACCTATGCACCTGCAAAACACGAACCAAATCTGCTGGCCGGTCTGGATGAGTCGGCAGAGGAGCTACGGGTCCGGGCATACACTGCAAATCAGTCTGGAAAAGGAGCCGAATATGTAGGTACATTTGCTCTTTGCATATCCTAAGGCTTATGCCGTTTCTTCCTCCAGGTTGCGTACGAAACCGAGAGGATCTCAACCACTGAAGCGGTCTATGCTGTAAGTCATGTTCAGTATGGTCGAGTTTCTTAGTGATCACTCATCTGTACCAACAGAACGCTCGAACCAACTTGACCCAAGCGTATCAGCAAGCCACAAAGCAGAGCGTTGCCGCTAAGGGGGCGAACTCTGCCTCCACCACTACATCTGCCACCGGAGCATCCACGTCTGCCTTTGGTACTCCAGCTTCTACATCAGCCTTTGGTACCCCGGCCGCCACGTCCGCCTTTGGTGCACCAGTTTCCACCTCCGCCTTCGGTGCCCCAGCCTCCACTTCCGCCTTTGGCGCTCCTGCTTCTACGTCTGCCTTTGGTACCCCGGCCTCTACGTCCGCGTTTGGAGCGCCAGCCTCTGCCTCAGCCTTTGGAAAACCCGCGACTACCTCAGCTTTTGGCGGTGCCACGACCTCTACATCAGCCTTTGGAGCTCCAGCGACGACATCCGCCTTCGGGAAGTCCACATTCGGTCAATCAGCATTCGGCCAGACAGCAACCCCAGCGGGCACATCGGCATTCGGCCAACCTTCCCAGCCTGTCTCTGCATTTGGCCAGCCTCAAAGTACCTCGGCGTTTGGTCAACCCCAGCAACCGACTTCGGCATTTGGGCAAGCATTGCAGACATCCGCCATCAAACCTGCCACTGGCGCATTTGGGTCGCTTAATTCATCTACGACCAATACGTTTGGGGGCGGAGCATTCTCTGCGTTTTCGGGTCAGCCCTCAGCATTCGGTGCTGCAAGTTCTGCAACGACTCAACCGGCAGCTGGAGTTTCTGCTTTCGGGCAGACTGCGTTCGGCGCCACCACTGCGCCTGCTACCTCGGCATTCGGCACTCCTGCACCTGCGGTTTCAACGTTCAGTAATCCTGCCGCAGGAGCATCGGCGTTCGGCAATTCTGCCCCTGCCTCGTCGGCATTTGGTAGCACTGCGGCACCCACAACCACTACATCTGCATTCGGGAATCCCGCCCCCGCCACATCAGCTTTTGGAGCCCCATCCGCATTTGGCGCCGCACAGCCTACCACATCTGCGTTTGGGACATCCGCCTTTGGCGCCGCTGCCGCCCCGTCTGCCTTCGGACGTCAGACTACCAACACATTTGGAAATACCAACACCAACACCACCACATCCGCATTTGGCACAGCGCCCGTCTCCACTTCTGCGTTCCCTACTGCCCCGCCGTTACAAACGGGTCTCTCAGGCCAACCGCCCCTCTCCGCTTTTCCCATGGGTTCGCCGTCCACTTCAACCTTGAGCCAGCAAGCTCAGGCCCAGCCAAAACAGTCCTCTGCTGCTGGAACCGGGCCAGACTTCTCGAAGGTCAAGTCGCTGTACACGCCTGGGCTATCGGCGTATGATCAGCTTCTCCCGCCGGACTACATGAAACTCATCCCTGCGACGGCGCTTGAAGCCTTCCAGGACCAGAGATTTGAGTGGGGAAAGATACCTGATTGGATACCGCCGTTGGAGGTCAGATGAAGTGTGGGATTGACGATGCGCGGGATAGATACACACTTTGTACGACTATTATACTATTGTTGCTAGCTTGTATTTTATGAACATCCAATGGGTACTTTAGAGTGAGTGGTCGGGTTTCACGAATTGAATTGAACCGCGGTAAATGCCGTAACCTCCGTTCGTCACGTCCGTCGTCGATAAGTGCTGTACCGATTGCTACTAGAGCCCCGCATTAGGCTATGTCTACGGCTTCCGCATCATTCGAGAATGACCCCAACGTCCTTGCTTTTGTCTTGCTTGGTCTCTATGAGTCGATGGGCAGACTGACGCGGAAGAGAGGGGAGAGGCGCAATACTTTGAACCCTAATGACACGAAACGACGCCAGGCTCTCATTTTGGATAGCCTGGCATACCTCCTAGTCTCCCAACCTCACCAAACCGTTGCGGTCGGTGCTCAACTACCACCAATCTCTGGGGGCAGCTGCCGCATTCTTGTCGCGGAGAACATGGCAACTGTCCACGAAGAGGTTGTGAGCCACCTATGCGCCATGCTCAATCAACTCCGCCGTGCTCGCGAGGCGTACCTGGAGAAGGGATCGGCCTCGTCGAACTCCGCCGCGATTCTTGTACAGTCTAGAGAAAACACTGCCGCCGATACTAAAGACCCGCTCAACAAGGAGCTCCGCGCGTTGGAGAGGCTGATATTCCGGTACTCTTGGCCTAGATTTCGGCGGCAATTCATGAAGAAGTCCCGCACCACAAATTTTCTGCGCCTCTTGGAGGACTTTGAAGGGGCTCCTGCGGAGGAGCGCGCAGATCTGGACGAAAAGGGACGCAGTCTACTTGGGCAGCTGCAAACTAATACACATCATAGAGACATGATCACCACCGTCGGAGGGGCCTTAAGGGTCATGACAAACAGTCTGAGCAAGGCGAGAGATGCTGATAACCACGTCGACGTGGTGCGCATGACGTCCCAGGTGATTCGACTCAAACTTGGCGATGGCTCCGAGTCAAAGGTCATACGGGAATCTTTTTGGCGTGTTTGCAATGAATATATCGGCAGTGAGTGTCTTGAAACGCTTAGTTTTTCTCCGTAAATGAGGTGTCTTAGATTGCATAGTGAACGGGGACGAGGCAGCGGCGGAAGGTGAAATCAATGTCGAGCGCTGGCTGACCAAAGTTGCTGCTATGAACGAACATTACGTTCGTGTCGCTAATATCATTGCAGCCCCGCCGTTCGCGCAATGGCTGCAAGGCCCTGTCGACATAGAGGCAGTCCCAAGTGAAGCGGCTATGCACCGGTTTGTAACGAGTCGCAAAACGCCTAAAGATGCGGTAGGATCTGCTGAGCTTCCGATCCTACCTCCTTCAGTGCCTTTTCTCGATGGCGACTTGAAGGAGCTTCTCAAGATCCCTGGAGTAAACGAGCGAGTAACTCAGGACAACGGTGCGCGAGAATTTTTATTTTCGTTCTCTGTCTCTAAACCTGCGCCAGGAGAGTCCAAAGCAGACCCCGCGATAATTGAGGTTTCAGCACATGTGCATTGCGAATGCTCACTCCTTCGCAAGATTGACCAAGAGGACCGTTCGGCGATTGCATATGTCGGCGTTTCAAAGCCTCTGTGTCTACTGTGCGCCATGTACTTCGATGCCTACCGCGCAGCGAAGAAATCCGACATTCACACTCGGGAGTGTAGTGGCGAGGTCACACCTTGGCTTTACCCCAGCTCGTTCGACGCGTTTGACTCCAGCATCCGTGAAGGTCTGTGTGAGAGATTGTTGCAGGAGATACACGAGACCCGTGACATACGATCAAGGAGTTCCAGTCAAGGGGAAGCAGGTGCGCGGCTATCTATGCAGCTGACAGCAGCATGAACTGGCCCTTCAGCACCTACTGGAGGATGAAATGCATGGCGGCGGCCGCGCGCGTAGGCCTGAGGCATATGTATCGTCGATAAAAAGTACTCGTAATACGAATCTAATACTCACTGCTCTGTATGCTGCAAGTCCGAGTCTTTATGTAAATCAAGAGACTGTTGAACGTTGAACAGCGTTGAAAGATTCCATATGTATACAGTAGGAGAAGTCAAGCATTGATCACAGTACTAAAAATATGGTTTATTTATTTTGCAATGACGACCTCGACCACCACCACGACCGAGCAAGATGCGGCGCTCAAGGCGGCCATCTTCCAGCGCCTCCATCCACGCGCCTACCTCGAGCGTTTTCTCGCTGAGAATGTGCGCCCAGATGGCAGGCCATACGATGCCTGGCGCGACGTCTCCGTGAACGTCGGTGAGTGAAGTTCTCTCGATGCAATCGCGGTCCTTCCATTGCCCCAAATCAATCTCTCTAACGTATTTAATTTATCTAGGATCAATATCTACGGCAAACGGCTCAGCTCTGGTGCGTCTGGGAAACACCACCGTCGTGTGCGGGGTGAAAGCCGAGATCGCGGAGCCTGAGCTAGATCGGCCCAACGAGGGCTTTGTCGTGCCCAACCTCGATCTGCCCGCGATGTGCTCGCCACGGTTCAAACCAGGCCCACCGACGGAGGAGGCGCAGGTGTTGTCGGATAGACTGAATGAGGCGATCGTTGCGTGAGTGTGCTGCTTGGAATACTCGTGCACCTGAATTCCAATGATTCGTGTAGTTCAGGCATGATTGACCTTGAGTCATTGAGTATACACCCTGGAAATGCGGCGTGGGTGTTGTATGTCGATGCGACGTGTATAAATTACGACGGAAACGTTTTCGATGCAACACTACTCGCGATGGTCGCCGCTCTCAAAAACAGTACGCCGCGTCTTTTTTCCACCACTTCCGTCCTTTGATGTCGACTCCATGTTCTCAGCCACACTCCCAAAAGCAACCTACGATGAGGAATCCCAACGCACCATCTGCTCGCGGCGCACAAAATCACCCCTACCGATATCCCGCACGCCCGTCTCCATGTCGTTCGGGCTTTTCGATTCGTGCGTCCTCTCTTTCCTGTACCAATGCCTTAGTAGCCCTTATCTATCTTACCCTCTCAAACCAGCACGACTCTCCTCGCCGACCCCACCTCATTCGAAGAGCCTCTCCTCGACACGACGCTCACCGTCGTGGTAGACAGCAGAACTGGCGCCATCATCTCCGTCTCGCAGCTTGGCGTCGAGGCGCAGAACTCGGACTCGCTGCAAACGTGTATCAGGGCGGCGGCGGCGCGGAGAGGGACCCTGGCGAAGTATGTCGACACCGGCGGTTCGCAATAGATAGCTCGTCATATATGGCATTCATCTATAAATTCTTCCATTAACGGGCGTACTACTGTAGTATTTCAAACAGACCGTTAGAGGGCTGCGATGCGCAAAAGGGAAACGGCAAGAGCGCCACTGCATCGGTCTACTTTCACAACAGAAGATTATTCTGGGCGCGACTACGAGGTCGATGGCCTCCTCGGTTGCATTCCCGTCCCCAAATCGGTCGCGTTTATGTACCATGCTTTCCAAGGTAGCGGGGACGGGGGACGATGATGTGGGCAATGGAGTCGTTGAGCAGAAGCGCACGTATTCGAAATCTCACCCAGCCAAAGGAACGTCGAAACTTTGCAAGAGACTAGTAGATACACGGTAAAAAACATTGCAAGGGTCGCATCGGATCTGGTATTCAGACGTCTCCACCACTGATGAAGATGTACAAGCAATAGATGCATATGTTAAATAAAAGGAAGAATCACTCACATCTCTATATTCGAAAGCTGGGTGGATATCCTTGATGCTGGCAAAGCCGAGACGGGCTTCGTCTGGTGCCTTCGCACCCACAGACTCGACGAAGCTCTTAAATTCCTTAGACTTGGCCTTGTCCATATCGTTTGGCGTCCACAAGGCCTTGCGCTTGGGGTCGAGCTGGCTGTCGTCTTCAAACACAACCCCACGAACGAGAAAAATGACTTCCTGGACAATTTCCTCTTCAACGATGTCGTATATTACTAACAGCAAAGGCTGAGAATAAGTGCAACGAATATACAATCAGCAAAGTCGCCTACCTCTGAGCTTTGGGAGGTTTGGTGCACGATCCCGGTGTTTTCTTCGGAAAGCGTCATACGCCACGACGTAGATGCTCGGCGGAAGATCTGGATAGTTCTCATATCTGGGAGCGAAGGACAGAATGAAAGCCTTGAAATCCTTGGGCGAGAGCGTGAAGCCACTGAAAATAGCCTCTAGTGGTTGGGAGTTCGTGATTCGATTCTCCCAGGTGTGATCCGATTTACTCGGAGGCCGTGCGACTTCGCGAAAACCGACGGCGAACACGGTTGCTCGCCGAAGTTCGACACACCCAGCTCACCATGTCTCAAGCCGTGGGCAACGTATGTCTGTACGCTCTCTCTTTTACCAGAACTCACCAAACTCACAGACGGCACTTGCATATGCACGCGTCTGGCACCACGTCGATGCCTCCGACCGTGTACTCGGAAAACTCGCGGAGCGTATCGCTCTCGTTCTAATGGGCAAGCACAAGCCCATATATGACCCCAGTGGTACGTTTGTCCAATTTCTGCATGAGCGTTGCCTCTGAGGCTCTATTTCTAGTGGACTGCGGAGACTATGTCATCGTCACGAACTCGCGGAACGTCAAGGTTACAGGCAGGAAGGACCAGCAGCTGCTATACCGGAAGCATTCAATGTTCCCGGGTGGTTTGAAGGAGACGCCATACAAAGACATGATGCAGAAGAAGCCAGATGAGGTGCGTAAACTGTTTTCTTCCTTCGCTGCGTCGACTGAGCAGCCGCAGATTATCCGCCATGCCGTGGCCGGTATGTTGCCCAAGAACAAACTGCGCGAACGACGACTAGAACGGCTTCGCATCTTCCCCCAATACCACATGGGAATCCAGGGAGCGAATGTCATGCGGAGCTGGGACGACGGCACGCTACCGCCCGACTACAATCCCTCAAAAATCACTACCACAATGTCTCTGAAGGAGAACTGGAAGACGGGGACGCCGGACAAGTCATAACGCTGTAGACCTTAGCTCGTCGTAATACTAATTAATTTTTCTGCCATTCCCTGTTGGACACCAAGGTGCGCTGTATAGTGTCAAGTCCCGCAATCAGTCGTCTTCGCCCTCTTCACTATCATTCTCACTGTCCTCATCAAACTGTCGGTCCCTACCATTGTCAGCATCGTCTACTGTTGGTGAGCCTTTTCTGCTCGTGTTTCCGTTGACGACCATGTCTTCTGTTCACCACTGTGAGTCAGCGTGTTATCTCCGTGTACAGAAGAAAGGCCTACCATCTTCGTCGCTTTCATCATCCTCTGGAATGTCTTCCTCCTCCTCTTGATCCCCGCTTGGCTCCCCTTCCTCTTCTTCGTCTCCTATCGGGTCTCCTTCCTCCTGAAGGCTGTCGTCTCCGGCGTCAGCATAGGCTTGCCGCATCATCTCTTCCCATCCATCCGGTATTCGAACCTCAAGCATGCTAGCAACATACTCTTGCATCAGCATCCCTGTCATCAATTTCAATCCGTGCCAATAGCAACCCAGAGGATGTTCATACCTATGGCAACCAGCGCAGAACCGTCCAAGATTTTATACATGTCCTTTGGGTGTTCCTTCTTACCCTCACCCTTTATTCTCCCACCTCTGCGCGCAGGCTTCAAAGAGTCTAGATTACCCTCTTCTTCCGCCTTCCTCTTCTCTTGCAGTCTGTTTTGAGTTCTCTGCCTCCTCATTCGCCGATAACCTTTAGTGACGTCCAGGAGCTGTCCTCGTTGATCGTAATACCTGCTCGCGAAATAGTGTATAGATTTGAGAAGATCCTAAAGACCAAAGAGGGGGCGCATAAATTGAAGCTCGAGCAACACCAGACCAAGAGGTATTCACAGATGATGGAAGTGGCTGCTGCCCCGACAGTGAAGACGAGCTCGAGGACGTAGCAGCCGGCGTTAGAAAATCAAAATCATGCATGAATTTCTGGCGCTTCGCTGGACGCGGTCTGAGTTTTCGTTCTCCCGTTCCTTCCTGGGCCTTCGTTTTACCCTTGCCCTTGTCATTGCCCTTCGCGAACTCCTCTTCTTCATCCACCTCACCCTCCCCCTCATCTGCGTTCTCCCTCACCCTTCGATAGCGCCCAACGGAACCTGACCCTGCTGCATCCCGTGCAAACCAATTTCCCCTTGAATCTTGCACCGCAGACCCCGCATACCGAGGATGGAGGTTCTTGGACGAGCTCTGTTGAACGCGCGTGCCGTCAGGGTGGAGGCGCAGGCTCGATAAATCGTAGACGGTGCTTAGCCGGCCAGGCATCGCAACTGAACACGGCTTGTGTCAAGACCAAACTTTCCCAAGAGAGATTCGGCTCTTTGTACATGTATTGCATGGCCATCCATCCTCGTCCACGTTTTTGACACGTGGCTTGGCTCTGATGATTCAATTTGATCCGAGCAAGTTTAGTCAACTCCGACCGCACTGACAAAACCTCATGCAATGACCAGCGCCGAGCGGGGACACGGAGATATACTATAACTGCCGAATGAAACGCATTCTCCATTAGTGGTATGTGCGAATAAGGCGATTTCTCCGACTTGGTGTCGATCGAATTTCTTGGAAGTTGGCCGGCAACTTGTTTTGACATCCGTCCAGACAGGATGCTCGAAGAAATGGTGCAATGGGGGAGTGCAATGAGCGCGTGTGCGAAGATGATGTAAAGTATGAGAAAATGTACTTATCTTTGGTCTGAACCTCCTCCTTGGAAGGATATATTTATGGCGCTCGTTTCCCGGCGCCAATTCCATCTCGCTTCATACTTTCGCCATGCGGCCTTGAGACTGCGCAAAAACGTCTTCGGAGAAACCAGCCGACACAGCCGTCCCTGCACATGGTTAGGTGAGTTCCATCATGATACGGGGATATTGCTACCCTTTCATGTGCTCGAATTCTCCACAGGTAACCGCATCCTGGAGTACGTACTGATGCGTGTGCGCTCAGCATACGTCAGACCAGGATCTGCAACCATCCCATGTTTCGTCCTGACTGTACCTGGAAACAAGGGTCACACAGTCGAGCCATGTCCCCGATGGTACCTACTCTCAATTGTGTCAGGACTTTCAAGTTCGTGAAAACATGTGAAAGAAAATCATGTCACCCGCTGTGTAGCGCTCAGCAGATCACCAAAAAGTATGCATGTATCCCATGACGTTGGCTGCGTGAGACTCTGTGCAATTAGAGCTCTGGTACTATCGTTTCAAGTGATGCTCCTGTGATTTGCCTGTGATGTCGAGACGGTGATTTTCTCACTTAGAGAAGGTTCACAAAAGCCACGAGTTTGGTCGAAACAAGGGCCGGGATTCAGGAGATATTTAATTTGATAGAAGTTCAAGAGGGTGGAGCCAGGAGGAGTGTGGCGAGGGGAGGAATGATCGTGCCTCCTCGACGCGATTAGATTATCGATGTCATGTGACGGATCCGAGATCAAAATTTGTGGCCTGCTCCTCCGCGCCTCTGATCGCTGGAACTCTAATCGCTATGGGTTTGGACCTTTTGCCTGTCGAGAAGGCTCTGCTGAGAGGCAAATGGACAGTCGAAACCGATAATACTGGTCCTGTTACAGTTCTCGCCAAAGCCGTCATCGAGGGTCGGTTTCGCGATGCACTAACATCTCCTGATGCTCGCGCACTATTTCACGTCCAATCACCCTCGCTAGATCTACCCTTCGATCAGGCTTTTCAACTCAACTCTGCTGAGCAGGGAGAGGATGCCGAACTAGTACGATTGACTGTTGCCGTCGCCTGCCTCCACGCCTTCGTACAAGTAAACTGGACGGGCCCAGACCTAGATGTGCAGCCATTAGAGGTCATATCGTTTGGACCTGGCGAGTCTACTACACCCTTGACCGAGGAACTTCTCAACCAAAACGCCGTCTCTGAGCTTGCGCAGGGCGGCGAGCCTGCATACCATCTCACACAGGCGGCAGCCTTCCTGAGGCTTGCGGAGATCCTCCTGGCCTTACCCTATGATCATTGTCACTCATCTTCGTGGTGGAGACTACGATCCACCTTGATCCACCAGCAAATTCTTGACGAGCCTGTGCCTCAACCACCCACGTTATTGTCGTCCCTGGAACCCTTAACAGCCCTTTGTTCCAACGAGCCTGACCTCGCAGGACGGCTAATCCTGGAACGGGGGCTACTGGACCATCAGATTTCCCATGACAAATCGGCGGCGGAGCTCTTCGTCCAGGCGGCGAAGGCTACGGGGCTGGTGTACGAGCTTACAGGTGCGCTTGGGAAAAGAACAAAGTTCCAGCAAAATGAGCTCAGTCAGCTCGTATTGTTGGCGGAGAGTCGTCTCCCCGACGGTGATGCCGTTGTGTCTAGTAATACAGATGGAGCCGCCACCGCCACGACACCCGCGGACTCGGAACCTACGCCCAGCAATATTCCAGAAACGCTCGCGCTCAATGACGACACATTGCTGGAGCAGACCGAATTCACATCGTCTAGCCCAGCCAGTGCTGGTTCTCTCCTTGCGCACATCAATCCCTCATCTCAACCTCCTCTCCACCCACTAGACCAATGCATCCTTCTCTCCATGTGTCTCAACGTCAAAAACACCTCGCCCTCCCATGGCCTCACTAACGAACAAATGGCGCCCTACATCGCGCGGGTGATCTCCCACCCCCGCAACTGGTCCGTCCACACTATGGCCCTCCTCCTCCGCTCGCGCCTCGAGTCTTCCCGCACACGCACAGTCGAGCGCTCCACTCTCCAGCTCCAAGCCCTCATCGACCAAATGCCCACCGCAGACTCCACGCTATCCGAGCGCCTCCTGTACTTTCACTCCTTCCCGCTTCCGAGCAAATGGGAGCTTGAGCGCGAGCTCGCACTGCGATTCCTTGGGCTCGGTGTCGTCCGTTCAGCCCTCGAGATCTTTGAACGACTCGAGATGTGGGAGGAGGTCGTAAAATGCTGGGGCTCGCTTGATCGCCCAGAAAAAGCCATCGAGATCGTGCGCGATCTCCTCGCGGGGCGCAAAGCTGAGGCTGAGGAGGTTGTTTCGCGCGCAAAGGCACCCACCGGCGAGCGCCAACGCCAGATCCACGATACAGCGCGCGAGGCGAAACTGTGGTGTCTCCTGGGCGATCTGGAACCGCAGAACGCGGTAGAGCACTACGAGAAGGCATGGGAAGTGTCGAAGGAGAAGTCGGGACGTGCGATGCGCTCGCTGGGAGGGTACCATTTCGCGCGGGGTGCATTTGGAGATGCGATCGCGTGCTTGAAGCGCGCAGTCGCGATTAACCCGCTACTGGCGCGGTCGTGGTTCATCCTTGGGTGCGCGTGTATGCGTGAGGAGCAGTGGGAGGACGCTAAGAACGCGTTTGCGCGGTGTGTGGCGATCGACGAGGACGACGCGGAGAGCTGGAACAATCTCGCCAGCATGTACCTCCGCATCGGCAAACAAGATCGTAAAGCCATTGCTGACAACGACGACGACGAAGAGGATGCCAACGAGGTATGTGCCATCCATTCAAACTTTTACATGGCGCCACTGATTTTCTCTCTCCAAGTCCAAAGCCTCCGACGCGGACGCCACGATAAAATCCATCCCCTTCGAACACAAGCTCCTTGCCTTCCGGGCACTAAAACAAGGACTCAGATTCAGCTACGAGAACTGGCGCATGTGGTCCAACTACATGGTCGTCGCAATGGACGTCGGCGAGATCGCTGAGTCCGCCCGCGCCCTTGGACGCGTCGTTGAAGAGACATCAGCGAAAGCAGGCGCCTCATCCGTTGACCTGGAGGTCCTCGACCGTTTGGTGAACGCAGTAACGCGCGCGCCCGCCGACCCAGAGGAAGCAGCAGCTGCAGCAGCGGCAGCGAGCGCGGCGGGCGACGCGACGCCGTATCCCAATCCGAACGAGGGCCACGGCCTGTTGAGGAACGTGCGTGGGCTGTTCGAGCGGACGCTGCTCCCGCGTGTGACGTCGCCACGGGTGTTTGGCGCGTATGGGCGGCTGCTGACCTGGCAGGGGGAGTGGGCGGCGGCGCTGGGTGCATATTTGGATGGGTACCGGTGCGGGGTAGCGGGGACGATGGAGCGCGGGGAGACGGATGTTGCGCGTTGGCGCGAGGCGGTGGAAGAGGTGGAGGATATTGTGGATGTGCTGAGGAATTTTGGGCCAAGGGTAGATGGTGAGGAAAAGGCAGGGGGGAAGTGGAGGCTCCAGGGGCGCAGTATTGTGCGGACGTTCATGGGACGAACGAAGGAGTTCGAGGACGAGCCGGAGTGGGCTAGGCTGGTGGAATTATCGGAGGAGCTGACGAAGAAAGATGAGGACTAGACAGGGAGAATGTTCTGATTTTGCTGGGCAGGTGGGTGGGCGAGGAGGGGCAGGGACGAGACACCGCGTCCGCGGGGTTACATCGTGGCTCTTTAGCTTTCTCTTCGCGGATGATTAGGTTTGACGAGGGCAGTCTGTCATCAGAGAAGATGTGTGAAAATGAATGGATTGGTGATGCGGCGATGGAGTAAGAGAGCTCGGAGATGCGGCTACACGTGGAGAGAGCGGTCGATTGTAGAGTTCCGACCGTGCGGGTCTGCGATGGGCTTCGTATTGGAAATTGGATCCGGATGAGTAGGTGAGGGCAGGCGAGAAAAATAAGTGAATACAGGTAGTATGTAAATGAAAGTCGTGCTGCAGATGTATGGCCATGAGATGCTGTGATGATGAAATGAAGACGATTGATGCTGAGTCCTGATCATGAGCCTGGCGCTGGCCAGGCAAGGTATGAGAGTGCTACCACTCGAGCTGCCGAGACATCCTATTAAGTGCCAGGGTCGTAACAATTTCGGTCACGATAGGAAGACCGGGGGTCTTGACCGTCAGCCGTGCGTGAAACTCATCATCAGGTTGGCTAACCTCCCACACCGCCAAGCTGGTCCGACCGTCGAGCAGCTGGATGCCGGGGCACAAACAAATCGAAGCTCACAATTAGCCATATGATTCGAGAATCACGGGAAAGTGCACGCTTACCTCCATTCGCGTCGGAGAAATCCTCCACTTGTAGTCCTTCCCGCTCTGGGAGGTAAAGTATCGCGATCTTAGAAGGAGGGTCAGACGCGCATGATGAGGAACGCGGTCTACTAGGTACGTACGTGCTGCCCTCGCGGCGCTGCCGGATGAAATGAGGCATGGGTAGGGTGTTGCGGTTGTTGCCATAGATGATATACCCGGGCGCGTTTTCGGGGCCAAAATAGAAGAAGGAGTTGACGGGGCCCATAATACTTGGATGCTGCTGGGACCACTCGGCCTCACGAGTGAGCTTGATCACCGTGTTTGGGTTGTATCCCGCCTACGAGAATGAGGTGGTGAATTCCTGCGAGAGAGCCACACATACCGCCCGACTACATCACATCACTGTCAGCATAGGCGTCAGATGTTAATTAACGGAGGGATTTACGCACACTGTAAACGCAGACCGGCCCTCCAAGTCCTCGAAAACATTGTTGAAGGGGTCGTCGCCGAACTGGAGGAGGATATACGAGCCAGACATGGTGGGAGGTCGAGTCAGGGAGTATTTTCAATCTCTCCACGGCACACTCGTTCTTTTTTGGGCAATACAAGGAACCCCGGAACGGGAACAACACAGCCACTTCATCCGCCACGTGTCACACCGCCCATTTGGAACAGGCAGATCGCGTGGCCTTGCAGGGTCCGCGTGGCAGATCTTGCTCATCCGCGATGGCATGATGACCCTGCGCGCTGGTCAGAAACAGGCGGCGTTTACTCGAGAGCTTCAGTAAAATTTATATTCGGTAAGAGCCCTACGCTACACGAGCTACGACGGTGGTCAGTAGCGGGGGAGGGAAAGGACAAGAAGACCCACACCAAAATAAATTTGTTCGAGGCTTCAGTCGTACACTAAACGCCGGAGAAGATGAGAGCCCACACAGTCGGAAGCAGCAGACGCGGCTCACCATGCACGATACCTGCAAAGAATCCCGTGGTGGTGTGAGTCCGTGTAGTTGAAGAATCCGAATGAATCACAACGCACCATAAAAGAGCGTCCAGACCAGCACAAAGGTGAACGCGTTGTCCTGGCCAGGGTTAACGAGTTCGAACAGGCCGCCCTGGATGAACTTTGCTGGTTTTCCGTGGCAATTGATGGTATAGATGCAGGCCGACGTGAAGAGGGTGGAGAAGAGGAAGAGGGCGAAGCCGGCCCAGTTCTCGAGGGCCAGAATTCCAGCTGCAGCGCCGGCGAAGCAGGAAGCAAGAAACTTTACAGCAGTAAGACTGGAATTTGCTTGAACGTTGGGGGGATATATGAGCTGTGCAGCGGCCTCAGCTGGTGTCGACATGACGGTAGCAGCAATACCCGACACGTGCAGTAGACATTGACTCGTCAACGCGTCAACTACGAACTTTCTACTCATTAGACTGCACTTTCATCGCACTTTCACTACATTACGACGAACGGACTCGGTAAGGGCTACAAGCTGGTATTCAATTCAACTTGTAGCCGCGAGGTACCGTCTCTTCCATGGTCTGCTCCGAGTCACTCCGCTCGGCCGATGAGCAAATAAATTTTGTCTGTGCATCGAGTCATCCAGGCCTATAACAGGCTTTTTATTTCTTCCTTATCGCCCCAACACCCCCTAGTCATAACTAGGAGCTTCAAAAGGCTTCAAAGGGCTTCAAAAAGGCTGTATCGCGCTCTCTGCCTCGACATCACGTGAAGCAACCACAGCTCTCGGCTAGGCTGATTCCGCTTGTACGTCTGCGACCACGATGACCTCCAGTCATCTGCGCCACGCTGACGCAGATTTCTCTTCCAGCCCTCTTCTCGCAAAGTACCCCCGCCACAACATGCAGGACGGCGCTGCGATCAAGGTCGGTGTCCTCGGCGCAACTGGCACCGTTGGTCAGCGCTTCATCACTCTCCTCGCGGACCACCCTTGGTTCGTTCTTCATGCACTCGGTGCATCTCCTCGATCAGCCGGAAAACCCTACTCTGCTGCTGTCAACTGGAAACAGGCAACCAGGGTGCCGGCTGTGGCCAAGGATCTAATCGTGCGCGAGTGCAAGCCCGAGTTCTTCGCAGACTGCGCTGTGGTCTTCTCAGGCCTTGACGCCGATGTCGCAGGCGAGATTGGTGAGTTTTCATAACAGAATCAAAAAAGGCCCTTCCCCTGACAATCCACCCAGAGGCCGCCTTCAGAGCTGCTGATCTTGCAGTCTTCTCCAACGCCAAAAACTACCGCCGCGATCCCCACGTCCCCCTCATCGTCCCATACGTCAATCCCTTTCACTTTGCGCTCCTCCCACAACAGCGCTCGCTACACTCACCGTCTCTGAAAAAGGGCTTCATCATCACCAACGCCAACTGCTCCACCACCGGCTGCGTCATCCCAGTTTCCGCACTCGAAAAGGCCTTTGGCCCCATCGAGTCCCTCCTCGTCACCACACTTCAGGCCATCTCCGGCGGCGGCTACCCTGGTGTGCCCTCCCTCGATATCATGGACAACGTCGTACCCTTCATCGGCGGCGAGGAGGAGAAGATGGAGTGGGAGATGCTCAAGATCCTCGGCGGCATCACCAAAAACGACGACGGCACCCGCTCCTTCGACATGCACGCCCGCACACCTCTCCGCGTCTCTGCCTCCTGCAACCGCGTTCCAGTCATCGACGGCCACACTGCCTGTATATCCCTGCGCTTCGCCCGCCGCCCGCCGCCGAGCCCCCAGCAGGTCCGCGAGGCCCTCGTCAACTTCACTTGCGACGCCCAGACGCTCGGATGCCCGTCTGCACCCCGGTACGTCATCAGCGTCCATGAGGAGCCTGACCGCCCCCAGCCCCGCCTCGACCGCTATTACCAGGACGGTGCGGGCGTCTCCGTCGGCAGGATCAGGCAGTGCCAGGTCCTCGATATCAAGTTTGTCGTTCTGGCGAACAACGTGTCCATTGGCGCAGCGACGAGCAGTATCATCAATGCCGAGCTCGCCGTGCTCAAGGGCTTTGTGGGAAGCGAGGTCGAGGGCAAGGAGAAACGATAGGTATACTATCACACACTTACGAGTACTTGTAATATATAGCGACTACATAGAGAGACTTTCATCACGACGCCCTCAAGCTTCCGCCCTTGAGATACCATGTATGTAGATGTTTTTTTTTGCACTGTTCTCGATTGATTAACGCCACACCGATCACCAGGGCGGCCTCAGCTGCGTCAAGGCTTCCATCAGCCTTGCTTCTTCATCTCTACCGTGAACACCCAACCGCTAGAGGCGATTTTCAGTGGCTTCACGCTTCCGGTCGAAGATTTCAAGGTTTTCATTTTGTCCGTTGATCCCAGCTATAAGAACTTTGGGGACATGAGGCTGAGCATCTACGTCCTGACGTACGACACTCTCCGAAGAGAATACCGGGATCGTGCACCACACCTCCCAAGGCTCAGAAGTACTTGACTTTGCTAATTGTCGACATGCATTGCACTGATTCTTAGCCTTTGCTGTTAGTGATCTACGAAGACATTGAAAAGAGAACTGTCCAGGAGGTCATTTTCCTTGTTCGTGGAGTCGTGTTTGAAGATGACAGCCAGCTCGACCCAGCCTGTGACAAGCACCGGGCCTTGTGGATGCCAAACGATACAGGCTGGGCCGAGTTCGATGCCTTTGAGATTTTCGTCGAGTCTGTGGGTGCTAAGGTTCCCGATGCAGCCCGTGCCGGCTTTGCCAGCATCAAGGGTATCCACCCGGCTTTTGAATATAGAGATGTGAGTGATTATTATTATTCCTTCAGATGTCGATTGCCCATCTCCATTTTCACTAGTGGTGAAGCTCACACTTGCCATGT
Organism: Asterophora parasitica; assembly: GCA_018282005.1. Taxonomy (NCBI): domain Eukaryota; kingdom Fungi; phylum Basidiomycota; class Agaricomycetes; order Agaricales; family Lyophyllaceae; genus Asterophora; species Asterophora parasitica. The sequence goes on from JABCKV010000058.1 coordinate 74,266, forward strand.
TTCTACCCTTGTGTCGTCTACTTTCAAAAATCTTGTACAATTTTGACATTCCTCAAATTTCAATACACGCGCCAAACAGCGCTTCCGCCCGACTTCGACATTTCCCAAATCCTCCCCGTTTCTTCGCCTCAAGAAGACTCAGGACGTCAAGTTTTCCCATTACAGTAAGCCTTCCCCACCATCTCCCTTCTTGGGGCCGTTTTTCTCCCTGTTGACATACTTATTCACATCGATAGCCTTGAAGTTGGCCGCACTCCAGGGAGTGAAGAGGCTGCTTTTGGACCACCACCATAAGCATAGAGGTGGCAACGACGCGCAACTTCTTCTGTTGGAGGGAGCGGGTCTGGTTGCGGAGCTACGCCGTATCCGAGAGGCGCTTGAACACACCGAAAAGAGAGACGGTTGGCGGGACGTTGCGCTGTTTGAAGAGAATATCGTGTCGCTGTGCGTTATTTCCCTTTGCATTTCGGGGGCTCGAAATAACAACGCGGTTTTTGTCATCAGGGATACCTCGCGGCCCTCCCTTCTGGAGGTGCTGTATGGAGGGAACAAGGTCCGAACGAACGCGACGCCGCATTTTGGGTGCTCCGAGGATGTGAAGCGTCTAGAGCAGCGAGCACGGGAAGCAGTGGAATCCGAAAGGGAGAGGTGCGTGATTCTTCTGCCTTCAAGATTTTTTATTGATACTCAATGTTCGAATAGGAACTTGAGGAGATTTTAGACGGAAAGAGGACGCAGCGGAAATTAGGAGAGTTTGTTCACCGGTGGACGGAGGAGAGACGCTGATGCAGCAATACGTTGATTGGGACTACTACAGTACTGTCACTCCACTATGTGTGGCGCATTGCTATGGGCAACCCTTATGTTACGAAACCGCGATTCGGATAGCTGCTCTACAGCAGTACTACGCTCCAAAAGCCTTCTCAAGGGTTTTCACTGACATTTCAATGTGGTCCAACTCCTCGCGGTTCATTTCCCTAAATCTCCCAGGAGAGATATCGTCGTTCGACGCCAGTGGCGTATTCTCTGGATGTGCCAGAGGTAACGTATTTATGACCTCGTCAACGGTCGGACACTCCTTGGGTTCGGCCCTCCAGCATGCCTCCATTAGCTGCCAGATGTCCTCCGTCAGTCCCCACTCAGTCCAACTGGGGCTTGAATCGAGCGGGCGCATAGGTCGTTCGCCACGGACAACTCTGAGCATAATGGCCAACGGACCCGTCAAGTGGAAGAACGGAACTTGTCCTGTGAATATCTTGATGTGATGCAGCGTTGTCAAAGGTGAAAGATGCAGAAACACATCGACATACCTCGTATGCGACGCAGGACCAAGCATAAATGACACTCCGTGGAATTTCGGATGTACTCTTCGCCTTCCGCGTCACATAGCTCTGGTGCTTGCCATCTGGCGGTGCCTCCTTTCGAAGCCGCTGAGGAATTTGATGTCCAGGCCAATATTTGTTGATCCGAAATAGAGGAAAGCCCAAAGTCACTGAGGCAGGCCCGGCCAGATTTTTTAACCAAGATATTAGGCCGTGGACACCACATGAGGCTAAATGGACATATACGAGAAATATCGCGCTACCCCTTTCGAGTCATTGTGGATTACCCCATTCTTGTGCAAAAAGTGAAGCCCCTGCGCCACATCATATGCCTTGAGGAAGTTAGTTGACATAAGCCCAGTCACACTGTGGTCTGATCACTCACCAATAGCACTCGATTAGCTGTTGGGTAGTTCTTTAGGTATTCGTTGACATCCCCGTGTTCCATCCAGGGTGCGACAAACGAAATTCTGTCTCTGAACTGGTACAGGCCGTAGAACGGCAGAAGGTTGGGGTAGACAAGCTGCCCCCAAAGAATGGCTTCCTTGGCACAGACCTAAATAGGTGTGATGGTCAATGTGGGAGGCTGGCTGAGAAAAGATATTTGAACCTTCAACAAATGTTCAACTTGGGTTTGTTTGTCGACTCGAATACTCTTCAAACATACGCTTTCTCCTTGAAATTTGATATCAGCAAATCCTCCAGAGCACTCCGAATATTCCCCGATGGTGGTAACGCGTGGAAGTTCATAGCACCTGGGATACAGGCCTGACTTTGCGGCTATTTTTTGAGTAGCAACGATGAGATTGCGTTGGAAGCTAGGAGGGGGCGTTTCGAGCATTATCCAGAAGCTGCGATGAAGGTGTTCAGAATCATTGGCGATCGCTGCTACGACGAGCTTTGGACGTGACACTCACGCGCTGGAACAAGTCTAAAAGTTGCTGGGCGTTTTCGCCTCTGCATTTCAGCAGCCGCTTGTATTGTCCTGCATCGGCAAAAATTTCTTGGATTCTTGCGACCAGCACCTGTACATGTTTCTATTTATTGGTAGGGTCAGCATGGCACACACTATACCAACGGGTTCGCAAGATAAACCTCAGAGTCTGGCGACGTGCTCTCGTCGAGGTTGAGAATTCCGGCTATCCTATCCAGTGGTGCCGTCGGGGGTGTTAGTAAATTGCCCTGTTAAGCCTGAATAACTCCTCCCCTGAAATCTGATGTATAAGCCTGAAGCACAAAGCAATGAAAAGGGCGACATCGAGGAATTGTGTTGCTCACATCAGTGTAGGGGTGCGATACATTCCACTAAGTGAAAGATTCGACATTAGTGACAATTTCCTGGTCGGTATTGGTTGGCAATTGCACGTACCCTCGCTGGGCCAGACTGCTTCCTCGCCAGAGACTCGCAAGGTCATGCAATCGCGTGCAGTCAGTGATTGACTTCGAGGAATGTTCCAAGACGATAAACAAACAGCAAATCTCTGGGGAAACCTCGCCAGTAGAAAATGTTAGTGTTATGCTCATCGCCCAGCCTACTTGAATAGAAAATCACATCATGTGTTTCGATCTCTTCGCGCGCAAACGTTAAACTTAGTTCAGGCCTCATAAGCGTTGAACGCTTATGAGGCCTGAACTTGTCCCAGAAAGTTGGACGGAGACTCTTGTCACTTTGGCCGCAGTGAATCAACGAGCTCAGGAAGCTATACGACAGGTTAAGACATACTTTGAGAAGTCAAGCAGCGATGACGTCGACATGGGACGCTAGTTAGAGCGAACGTTCAAACGATAGTTCAGAGTGATCTATTGGAAAGATCGATACGAACTTCGAGTCCAGAAGCATGATCAAGACATCAGGTGGCATGTCACTCAGGCTGTCAGAATGTGCAAAGGCACGAGAGCTGTCTAGTCAAGGATATATCCACCCAGCTTTTGAAGATACTTAGAGATGTGAGCGATCATTCCTTCGCAATGCGCCGTACTCTGGGATGTTTATCATCTCACGGGCAGCATATTCACTGGCAATACAATCAAGGTATATGTCACAATTTACAATTCACAATAACAGTACAAATCCGTCAGTCCCCTTTCCTTTCCTTTCCCTTTCATTTCATAGGTAGATTCGCACATCTATTGGCCAACGCCTTGTGCAACAATCTTCAGCGCAGCCTCAAAGTCTGCGATAATGTCGCTAATTGCTTCAATGCCGACCGAGACCTATACATAGAAATAAATTCAACACGAGACACGAGAAACTGAACATAAGCATGATGCAACGTACGCGAATGAGATCGGGGGTGACGCCGGACAACAGCTGCTCCTCCTCAGTGAGCTGCGCGTGCGTCGTAGTCGCGGGGTGGATGACAAGAGTTTTGGCATCACCGACGTTCGCCAAGTTGCTCGCTAGCTTGAGCGAATCGACCAATTTACTGGCATCCTTGGCATCGCCCTTGAGCCCGAAGCTGAGGACACCGCCAAAGGCATTGGGGCGCAGGATCTTCTTCGCCAGAGCGTTTGACGCGTGCGACTCGAGACCGAGGTACGATACCCACGAGATCTGTGGGTGCTGCTCCAGGTACTTAGCGAGTGCGAGTGCATTCTCGCTGTGCCGTTGGGAGCGCAAGCTGAGCGTCTCCAGGCCCTGGAGGAGGAGGAACGCGGCGAAGGGGTTTAGGGCTGGGCCAAGGTCGCGGAGGAGCTCGGTGCGCAGCTTGAGGGCGTACGCGACGTTGCCGAATGCCTGGGTGAAGACGAGTCCATGGTACCCTTCAGCGGGCTCGGTGAAGCCCGGGAACTTCCCCGACGCGGCCCAATCGAACTTTCCAGAGTCGATGACGACGCCGGCGATGGTGGTTCCGTGCCCGCCAATCCATTTTGTGGCACTGTGGACTACGTGAAACTGCGTGAGTTCAATTGTGAGTACGACTGGAACACATTGGCGTACCGACGATGTCGGCACCGTGCGCAATGGGCTGGATCAGGTATCCTCCCTGTCCAAATGTGTTGTCGACGATGAGGGGGATACCAGCGTCGTGAGCGACCTTCACTGAATGTCAGTCACGATGGTAGAACGAAAAATTGATCGCGGCGCACCTTCGAAAGAGCGGCGATATCAGCGAGGTTGTATTTGGGGTTTCCAATAATCTCAACAAAAATAGCCTTGGTATTCTTGTCGATCGCAGCCGCAAAGGCCTCGGGCTTGTCCTCTGTAACCCAGTTCACGCCAATCCCAAACTTCTTGAAGGTGACTGGAAGAAACAACGTCAGGATCGGTCATGCAAGCAAAGCTCACAGGTAGCAATTGGACCGACCTTTGAACAGGTTGTATGTCTGGATTGCAGATCGATGTCAGAATGTTCTTCAAGGGAGATCCATGCCACATGGTACGCACGCCACCGTAAAGGGATGCTCTATTATGGTCTCGTAAGCACACACTTGCAATGTGAGTAATATATAAACGCACGATGAGACGATGTTGTCGCCTGCACCAGCGACGTTCAGGATAGCAAGTTGTATGGCAGACTGTCCAGATGCAGTGGCCACGGCGGCAGCTCCACCTTCCAACGCGGCAATGCGCTTCTCAAACACGTCCTGGGTGCCGTCTCAGTGCAAGGAAACATGATAGATGAAATATGATCCTACCGCTGTGGGGTTTCCAATGCGAGAATAGATATGGCCAGCAGCCCTAGAAGAATAATATTAACAACGGGTAATTTTGCATAGAGCACATGATGGTAAAGAACGTACCTGAGTCCGAACAAATCGGCGCCGTGCTTTGAAGATCATGATGTGTTACTACTTGGGTTTAAAACGCGACAGGATCCAAACGTACATCCGAGTTGTTGAACACATAGCTCGTAGTAGCATAGATAGGAACCGCACGGGCGTTGGTGGCGGGATCGGGCTCCTGGCCACCATGCAGCTGGAGAGTATCAAATTCGGGCTCTCTGAAACACCGCCGTTAGCTCAAATCGCAGCGCAAATGGACAAATCGTACTTGTAGAATTTATCGGACATGACTTGGGGGTTAGTATTAGAGTGCTAGGAATTGGATAAAGCCCAGGTACTTTATAGGAGTTATACAAAACAATTGCGTGATGGGGACAACACCGATCACGCCATCGAACAACTTCCGTGGCCAAGTCTTAGGAAACATAAGTCAGTGGCTGTTACTGCGACCGCCGACCGACCGACCGCCTATGGATATCGTAGCTACTAGCTAGATCGCAGTGGTGGAACCTAAGGCCTAAGGCCCGATATATTGCTAACTGCGCAGATTCCAGACTTGTGCTGGGGAAGAGGCTGGAGGAGCGGCCTGGGGCCCCAAACGCAGCCTGACGCAACCTGACGCGACCGCGATGACATTGACAGGAATCGATCAATTAATTATTCGTATGATTGTCGATCACCTTGAATGAATGGTCCCTTACATTCAGGCTGTATATGGACCACTAACCAATACTTATCTAGGCTAGATATCCCCCATGTCGTTTGACGTCGTGAAGAGTGCTTGATGTTGGGCCACGACCAGGCCTTAATAACACCATCGAATAGTCGTGCTGCATTGGAATAGATGCCGCCACACTAGTGAAGGTGTAATCGAAGTGATATTGACTATGTACTTGTAATATAGCGACTAGAGAGACATACTCAGATCCTTGCCTCGAAATCCCAGCTACGGGATGACTGGACGGAACGTGTGAGTTGGGGCCGCCGCCACAGCATGACAAAGATCCTTGCAAGTTCGCTCTTTGGCGTTGTTCAGGATTTACCCCTCAGCGCGTTTAGTACTTGAGACAGAGGATACCACGCGGGTGCTCATTACTCGGGCGTTCTGGCAGTGGGCTGTACGTCGCGGCGTATGGCAAATTGAGAAGAACCTGCAAAATACAATACGCCAATGTAACGTTGGCAGGAAACGTCGACGATCTTCATCTTACGCCGCCAGGAAACACGGCGAAGGCCAACATATACTGGCGCAGGTGTCAGGAATAGTAACTGCAAGTTATATATCACATTTTACATCTCGTCAGCCCGTCCTCTCCTTCCCCTACGCAGAGGGCTCGAGCGGGCATCTACTTATTGTCCAGCGCCCTGTGCAACAATGTTCAGCGAAGCCTCAAAGTCCGCGATGATATCACCGATGGCTTCAATGCCAACGGAAACCTATACAGAGAAGTCAGGTCAACAACAGAAGACTGTTCACCAGCAACGCAGCAATGACGTACGCGAATGAGATCGGGCGTGACTCCAGACGACAGCTGCTCTTCTTCAGTGAGCTGCATGTGCGTCGTAGTGGCGGGGTGAATGACGAGAGTTTTGGCATCACCGACGTTCGCCAAGTTGCTCGCCAGCTTGAGGGTATCGACCAACTTGCTGGCATCCTGGGCGTCGCCCTTGAGCCCGAAGCTGAGGACACCGCCAAAGGCATTGGGGCGCAGGATCTTCTTCGCCAGAGCGTTCGACGCGTGCGACTCGAGACCGAGGTACGATACCCACGAGATCTGTGGGTGCTGCTCCAGGTACTTAGCGAGTTCGAGTGCATTCTCGCTGTGGCGTTGGGCACGCAAGCTGAGCGTCTCCAGGCCCTGGAGGAGGAGGAACGCGGCGAAGGGGTTCAGCGCTGGGCCGAGATCGCGGAGGAGCTCGGTGCGCAGCTTGAGGGCGTACGCAACCTTGCCGAATGTCTCAGTGAAGACGAGTCCATGGTACCCTTCAGCAGGCTCGGTGAAGCTCGGAAACTTCCCAGACGCGGCCCAATCGAAGTTCCCGGAGTCGATGACGACACCGGCGATGGTGGTTCCATGCCCGCCAATCCATTTTGTGGCACTGTGGACTATGCGAATCTGCGTGAGTGTGATACTAAGACGGGAATACATTGGCGTACTGATGATATCGGCACCATGCTCAATAGGCTTAATGAGGTAGCCTCCAAGTCCGAAAGTGTTGTCAACGATGAGAGGGATACCAGCCTCGTGTGCAATCTAAAATCAACGTCAGTCATGGTGGTGAAACGAAGCATGGATCAATGCGGCGCGCCTTCGAGAGAGCGGCGACATCAGCGAGGTTGTACTTGGGGTTTCCAATAGTCTCAACAAAGATAGCCTTGGTATTCTCGTCGATCGCAGCCGCAAAGGCCTCGGGCTTGTCCTCTGTAACCCAGTTCACACCAACCCCAAACTTCTTGAAGGTGACTGGAAGAAACAACGTCAATATCGGTCATGCAATGCAAGTGCAACAATCGGAGCAACCTTTGAACAAGTTGTATGTCTGGACGGCATTTGTAATATAGATGTCAGAAAGTGCTTTAAAGGATATCCACGGTACGCACGCCACCGTAAAGAAATGATCTACATGGCCCCGTTAGCAGGAACTTGCGATGTGAGAAACATAGAAACGCACGATGAGACGATGTTGTCGCCTGCACTTGCGAGGTTGAATATGGCGAGTTGTATAGCAGAATGTCCAGATGCGGTGGCTACAGCGGCGGCTCCACCTTCTAACGCGGCAATGCGCTTTTCAAACACGTCCTGGGCGCCAGCTTAGTGCAAGAAACATACCAGGAGACATACGATCTTACCGCTGTGGGGTTGCTCATGCGAGAATAGATATGGCCAGCGCCCCTAGAAGAATAATGCCATTCAGTAACTCTGCAGAGAGCATATGATAGTACAGAATGTACTTCAGTGCAAACAATTCGGCGCCATGCTGCGGAGGTCATGGTGTGTTACTTCGGTCTAGCATCGACAAGGTCCAAACGTACAGCCGAGTTGTTGAACACATAGCTCGTGGTAGCGTATATAGGAACCGCACGGGCGTTCGTCGCGGGATCGGGCTCATGACCACCATGCAGCTGGAGAGTATCGAATTCGGGCTCTCTGAAACACCGCCGTTAGCTTCAATGGCAGCACAAGTCGGAAAAACCGTACTTATAGAATTTATCAGTCATGACTTGGAGGGTAGTAGAGTGCTAGTGCTGAATCCACTCGGGTAACCAAGGCACTTTATAGCAGTTATACAACACGATTGCGTGCTGGGGCCGCCACCGTATGCATGCTATCTAACAACTTCCATGGAGAAGTTGTAATATAAGTTAATGTGACGGCCGAATGGATGGATGGATGCAGCTTGATAACTCGCGGTGAGGCCTGAGGATGTTCAACTTCTCAGATTCCATAGCGCTACCACGACCGGGGCCGCGGGAGCGAATGGTCCAGATGTGTTGATAGAGAGGTCGGAAATCCTCGCGTCGATGAGATGGGCCTCGGCAACTACCAACAACTTTCCCCAACTCTTATGGAAGGCCGGGATGCTCGACATCCTGTCGAATTCGGGCGATTGAAGCGCTTCTAGGGATACTACGATTACCTGGAATAGGCTATCTTGCGCTTCTTTTCAGAGGTCGCCCGGTGCGCACGGCTGCCTTTCGAACTTCGTAGTTGATGGCGATAGCTCTAACACCCTTGTTCGCGAGATTTTTTAGCCGATATACGTTAGAGATAGGTAACATAAGTACTTATCACGTCAAACTCGAGGACTATGACCAGAGTTAACATGTCCTTCCTCACGATCGACGGAAAGTAGTTTATAGTACGATATGTACTTCAGATTGGGGACGACGAGATTGGTGAGCCTGAGAGCAGGTCTGAGCAGTACTAATAGTGAACTGTGAGTTGGCCAAGTTCAGATGTCCAGAGCTTCAAGTGCATCACTGTAGGAGGCTAGTATAGTAGCCATGTTGAATTAGGGGCGAAAAAATGGGCGACTGTACACGAGCAGAACGAACCTGATACTTGGACGAGGGAACATAGACGCGTTCAAGAACTTCAAGTTTAGGTTCCTGGGCCTTCTTGGCAAACGCAGTCACGTGATATGCGCGTTCTCCCGTTAACGCAACTCCAACTTTGGAAACTGTCAGCGGACAGAGCGCGGAGCAGAGCACTGAGCGCTTGAGCAGAGGAGATCAGTGAGCCAACACTGAGCAGAGCATCAGATAGTACTTGCGGATATCCCATTGAGGTATGCTTGCATAGAGTACCATAGCTTACCCCTTCCATTCAGGCGAACTATTGAAGTTTGAACGACTATTTCGATATCTTGGCTAGAGCTACGTCTGTGCCAGCCAAACGGAAAGACAAGAAAGAAGAATCGGTTATTGATGTGCCCTTGAAGAGGGTCGGTCTGTGAGTACAGTAATTACAAAAAATGATAAAATAGTACTCCAGGAGTGCCACACCCGGTGCAGTCTCCACGCGTGAATGCCCACCTCAAGTCCCGTCGCGTGCCGCGACATATCCATCGATCATACTCATCATGCTACCAAGATCGCGTTCCTCGGGGAGCCACTCCCCATTGTTCACGCACAGGATCTTCATGCGTTCGTGGTACATGAGGTCAGGCAGAAGCTTCGGCGTAATAAGGAAGTACTGCGCGCTGTCTTCCTTGCATGTGACCTCGACCATTGAGTTGTGCACTGAACGCTCTGCCCGCTGGTCCATACCCTGGAAACACGCGATGAAGGGTCAGTGTTTATATAACACATCGAAAAGTTAAACACGAGGGAACCTGATTAATTTCGTCAGCAAGAGAGAAAGGGGCCCTGGCTTCTTCAGTTAAGCTCAGAAGATAGAGGATCGTGGTTAGCGACCGTTCCTGGGGAAGGGGGTTTCACATCAGATACGAAATAAGAGCAGCAGACAAACATACTCCGCCAGACTGGCGCTGCCCAGTCAAGAGTTGTAACTTTTCCGTATCGCGGAATTTGACGAGGATGTCGATAGCCCACTTGTCATAGTCCTCGTGCTGGCTAATGCGGATTTCACCTGCACACCCGATGCCTAAGAATGCAAAGCAACGAGTAAGCGAGATCCCGTCAGGAAAGGGATGGAAGTACGGTCGAAGGCCGCAGAGAACTTCTCTCCGATACTCGCGACGAGTTTCTCGAGAGCGGGTTGCCACTTGTCCTGCACGTAGTGAAATGACGTTCGTGAGGTAGCGAGTACCAAAGAGAGCCGCGCCACATACTCTGGCAGTCTTGATGTCACGCTCAATCTTCGCGGCCTTGTTGGTCTTTTCCTCGATTGTCTTTCCGAGGACTTCGATCTGAGACGGAGAAGAGAAACAACAATGAGCAACGATCCACACAACGTAAAAACAAGCCTACATCTCGCTTGCGTTTCTCGTATTGCTCCACGACACCCGGGTTTGTATTGAGATTGAGATCGAGATTAGCACGCTGCGTATCCAACTCGGTCTCCAGCTCATCCATGGTACGTAGGTCAACCCCGGCGGCTGTAGGCGGAGTCACACCTCCTTGTTCTGCCGCGAGAAGATCCTGCTCGTACTTTACGCGTGTGGCCTCGATTGCCTCGTATTGCTTTCGAAGCTCAGGATCCGCCGCGGTGATGACATCCTTGCTCTCCTGCATCGCAGTTTTCGCCTCAGCCTTAACTGCCTGGAATTCGGCGTCGACTGATGGGCTGCACCGTCAGCGGCGTGACGTGCGAATGGTCATGGGGAGACGAACCTTTGTCAAACTCAGCTAGCGCAGTCTGGTATTTCTCGTCCTTCTTGTTGCAGAGTTCCTGGAGGGCGGCACGGTTGGCACCAGTCTGCAAGTAGCGTATGCCGCTGCGTGTCGCCTCCGTTTGCTCCACAATTATAGACCGGGCAAGAGCCTAGCATATCCATAACCGTGAGTGTGTGAAAAGGTCCGCATGGGAAGAGAGCCTTACGGTGTATTCTTTCGCGATCTGGATGCGCCTTCGTGTGATGTTCAAGAGGTTGTTCTTGACACGAACGCGCTCCGCATCGGCAGACGGCTGGCTTCGCAAACCAGCAAGTTGATTCTCGTTACGCGCTGTACTGGCCTTCAATACCCAGGCCCAACGGTAGAAGGGCAACTCTTACATAATTTGCTTTCAATCTTAACGCGCCGGTCTTGCGCGGCCTTCTGTGCTTCTCTGCGCCGTTTGACGTCCTCCTATAATGGGTGTAAGAGGCCGACGATCAAAACTGGCAATGCTACACACCAACCGAGCCACAAAGTCTTTGTCCTCGTCAAAGATCGTGGTGATCTCTTCATCGATCGCCTCTCGCTCAGCATCGAGGTTCACGATATCTTGTTGACATTGAGCAATCTGCCCGTCAATCCTCCGCTTTACATCAGGGTCAACTAAAAGGATACGGTGAGTGACTATCAACGATGCCCATCTGGACGGAGAAACTAAAAATACCGGTGGTGTTGGCGAGGCTCCTTGCGGGGCCAATTTCACGGGTCATATTGGTCACGGCCCTTTTGCCGTAGCGCGACCGACCTACACTATTCATCGTCATGCCGCAGATGAACGACACGTTACCACCAGTTTCGGGACGCGCAACAAGTTCCATAGCTTTATCAACATTGATGTTTGAGCTCAGTGACACGGCCTGACTAACGTCGTGAGGGCAGTGATGGGTATCGATTTTGATGTACTGACCAGTCGATGGAGGTTGAGTTCCTTCTGTAGCCAAAACCGCATACCGTCGGGGCATTCAATGAAATCGATGGCGTAACCGTCAAATCCGAGCATGGCCATCTAAAATATGGTTGAAAATTTGATTCCGATCACCAAGATACCAACGCACCTCCTCCTGAGAAAGGGGCGGTGGCGGCAGCGACGACTGGGGTCGGAACCATGTGGCAACACGGACCGACCGCCCAAGAGCCTGAGAATCATTAACATGTCTATTGAACGTGTCAGAATCCTCCTGGCACTGACAGATGAAGGTCTATCCAATGCCCGTCAGAACAATAAAAAAAGTGTGGGGGATAATCTCACGCGAAGCTGGAAGCCACCAAATCCGGCCTCGACAGCATTCACAAAGCGCTTGTCGGTGACCGTTAGCGACAAAACGGGAGGCTCAAACACCTCCATCTTGAACATTTCCTTATTTTTACGCAGCCATACCACAGCGTCGTGACAGTCGCGATCCCATGAGTGGAGATTCTGCATCTTGCGAATATTAACGTCGTCGAGTTTCCTTAGCCTGGGATCGATACGGTCGGACAGCGTGCAAGAAACACAACGAGGATGCAAACGTACTCAGCGTGTGCCATGCCAAGCTGCGCATTCATTCTCGCCTTTGCGTCGATGTTCACTCTGAGCCGTTCGTCGGCCTCCCCTTTGCGGGCCATGACATCTGCACGCTCAGCATTGATTCGGCGCTGAGGAGAATAAATTAGTGTGGCGGGGGAGGGGGCATATATATTGGGTGAACATACAAATTCAGTCGTGAAACCATCCAAGTTCTCTTGCTTGACCTCGGGAGATTTCGCCAGTTCTTCCTTCGTCCTTTCGATCTCAACTTCTAGGGCTTTGATCCTCTTGAGGCGATCCTTCTCCTCCTTCTTCAATCGGTCTAATTTCGCGGTCAGTTCCTCAGCGTCTGTTTCCTAGAAATACATCACATGCGTCAGATCAACAAGGAGTGAAGTGGTTGGTACACATACAAGCTTCTCGCTCGCGGTCCATTTCATCTTCATCTTGTTAAACTTGGCCTGCGTTGTCTTTTTCATATCTTCCCTATTCCTCTCGTGCTCTCTATGCTCAGCGTCCAATTTCCTGCAGAGAACAGGTGAGGAAGAAAACATGGGTAACACGGGCTAAATTACGCACTTCAACAGATTATGGGCAGGCTCGTTCTTGGCCTTCAATATCTTGACTTTCTCATGGAGCTGGCGTTGTCTCTTCTTGACTTCCATGAACGTGACGCGCAGCTCACGATAACGCGCTACGGGAATGAGGATCTCGAGGAGGGCGATCTATCGGAAAACGAGTAAGGGAGGTAGGTTTTGCTCATTAGACAAATGCGGACCATGGCCTCGATGCTCTTGCGCTCCTTATAGCGTTGGACATCCCTTTCAATACCTTCATTTCGCTCTTGCATCTGCTTGAGCTGCTCACTCTCTTCTTTGATGGTCTAAAGGCCAGTTAACATCGGATGGGCCCATTCTGAGACGACGGACCTGCAGGAGGGTCTTGAGTTCTTTCCCTGCATGGATCAGTGTCTCATGCCATGCCGTCAGACGCTCGTCTCCGGCAGCGCGCTGCGTCTCCTTGAGTAAATCCTGAGGGCTCATCTGAGCGAACTCCGAGACTTTGTCCTGAGGAAGGAAGGAGCTTGAGGCAAAGTATTACATCGTTCGTTACGACGTAGTGAGGTTGCACAGATGGCTCACCAAAGATTGCCGACCTGGACATTTAGATCCAACATCCTATACGCGATTTCTTTCCCCGAAGCAGATTTACCATTGAGCGTGAATGAGTTCGTTTTAGTTGAAGCGGACAAGTTGCGACGGATGACTAGATTGCCTTGGCCTTTACGTCCCTTGAGTTCGATCTCGATGAATCCAGTCTTTTTGCCGATCTTCACGAAGGAATTCAGTTCCGAAGCGCGACCCAGCACCTGAAGATAGCCATAAGTTGTGTGTCAGAAGCTGGAAGCGGGAAAATCGCACACTGGGCGGGAAGTTCAGACCAAGGCAGATAGCGCAGGCAATACTGCTCTTTCCTGTGCCGTTGGGACCGAGAATCATGTTCAGATATGGTCCAACGCTGAATTCTACGTCGTCGTAGGTAACGAAGTTGTGCAGGCAGATGCGGACGATGGAGCCGGGTATGTATCTGTCGAGGACGTTGGATAAGTCTCAGAAACGATAACCAATGCACAGACGAGCGCCATACCCGTCTGTGTCGCGAGGAAGAGTCTTGATGCGCTCTTTAGGCTTCACCCCTGGACGCGAGTCGCCCTCATCATTAACGCGTGAACGTTTAGCGCCACGAGACGAAGTGCCCTCCTCTTCATCTCCATCCCCATCACCCTCTGCATCTTGATCCTCTTCACCATCTGCATCCGCGTCTGCACTGGCGTCCTCCTCATCGAAACGCGCCTTCTGTTTGCCCTTGTCGACCTTCTCTGCTTTCACCTGTATTTTTTCTTTGACTTTGGCTGAAGGCCCAGAATCTCCTCGCGACATGAGTCGCGTTTAAGCCTGTCGACGACGTATGGTAGCGGCAAATAGGCGAAATGAGCCAGAGACGCGTTTTCCGACAATCAGGGGAGTTATTTGTTCCACTTTGGCCCCGCTTGCAAGTTTAGGGCCGGTCTGTTCCCGATTGGCGGTGGCGGTGCAGTCTCTGGTCTGAACATTGATCCACGCTTTGCTTCTTGTGGATATCTATCTGGCTATTTGTCTCCTGGTCCTAATGTTTCTATGTCTGTGCATATTGAATACGCGACACACGTCTCCCTAGTCAAGCAACTGAATGATCTTCTGAAGGCATTGTGCATCCCAATCCCGCTACAGGCTCCATCAGAGCTCACACCGTCACTCCTCATTGCTATACTGGAGTCATTGCTGTCAACGCGTATCTCACAAGATACTTTCTCCCAGAACCGCGAGTCGTTGAACATTCAAAACACCAAGATCTTTCTCGGCGTGCTCGAGACCGATGTCCTGAAAATGGATGTTGGATTGAGTAACCTCGACCCACGGAAACTGGCCCGAGGGGAATTGGAAGAGTGCGTATACGTGGGGGAAATTTTGTGCTGGGTGGGCCGCAGGGTCGGTCATATCTCCGGCGACGACCCGTTCGCAATGGACGACGAAGTTCCTTCGATCGCGCGTCGGGACGATACAACCTCGCACTTGCGCTCGCCTTCGACCTCGACAGTGACGAGAAACACGTTTACAGCTTCTAATTTCTCCACACACCCCGACACCGACTCAAACACCAGCGTTGAGTCCTTTCGGCCCTCGACATCAAGTGTGAAATCGACCCTCCGGGCAACTCCAAAGCCCCGCTGCATCCATGAAGTTCCTTCACCGTCGTTGATCCTTTCTCCAAAACTCGACAGCTCGTTTGACACCCAATCGATCGTCTTTGACTTCCCCGACACCCCATCTCCGCGCAAACGACCTGTGCGCCACACCGGTTACATATCACCTGTCGACGAAGAATTAGAGCTCCTGTCCTTCGAGCAAAGCAGGAGCATGTCCAGTAGAAAAAAAATGGATGACAGTCACGAGGTATGTTCGTCTTGATACTCAGTGGGGAGTCGATGTTCACTGCTCACGCGAACTAGACTCAGTCGGAATCATACTCCCTTCTCGCGCTACGCGAGTCCCGCGCTCACACACTGGCGCTGTACAAAGAGCGTGCTCGTCTTCTGGAAGAGCTTGCACGCCTCGAAAACGAGCAGCTCGCATATTATGAACGGTGACACATCTTGCTTCGTCAAACCTCAGGGGGGATACACAGCCTCCGGGCCAACCCTCGGCGACTGGGCGTCGCGCCGCGAACGAATCCTACACCCTATCATAGATGGCCTCGACACTTTCTTGATGACAGTGAGTGTGACATCCTTGCGTGGTGTATATGCTCATCTGGTACTTTTGACAGCGGACTGAATCGATCTATTTGTTGCATAATTTATTGAATCTTCTTGATACTTGGTAATTTCATTCTGTGTATGTAGCATAGTGGATTTGTATGTGGACATGCGTGCTATTGCACGATCTTATTTAAGGATATGAAAGACTTTTGCTTATACTGCAGCGTAACGTCCACTGCGCCGTTTTCGTCAATTTGCCCCTGTTTCCACCAAAGTGTTGTCACTGTTCTGCGCACACACGCGGTCAGCTAGAAGATGCACCAGAGGCGGTATAGAGTGGCTCAACGCCACAACCAGCAGAAACAATTTTTGCGAGGTCGGGGAACGCTGGAAGAGAGGTCGGAAGAGAGGTTTAGCCTTCGAATTTGATGGCATTTCGGAAGGGCACGGAGAAATACCACTACGGGATCGATGAATTAAACCACAATGGTTCGTACTTGGGATGCCGCAATGAGATTCATGGGCACATATTCACAGATAATATTACAATTCGTCTTGTCGTACATTGCACTGAGAAGGGTTCGGTATCCGCCTTTCCGAGAACGGGGTTATAGATTCGCTTTGGGCTCGGAAGCCTGCATCTTGATGTGGACGCCCGAAGAAACTAGACGACGATGGGTAGCGTTCCAGATCTATTGTGAAATTCAAAATAAGGGTGCTGCACTGCTGAGAGCGATATCGGAGACACACCTCTGTCCTAGCGGAGTGGGCACGGGCGCCTATCGTCATCGTGGTATTTACAATGCGAAGTTTATCTCCCCTAAAAGTGATGATCATCGGGGCCTGTGGTTGCTAAGAAGGAAAATGAGAACTCACAAGCCGGCAGGAGAGTGGTATACAATGTTAAGGGATTGTGAGACGCTGCGGTATACTTCGCCCGAGTCGGACAACTTCAGCGCCATGAGTGCCATGGATGAACACCTTCGGACGAACTGTCAAAAGGGTGTTTTTCTGGAGGAAGTAGAGGGAATAGGACATACACGTCGATGAGGAAGGCAGAACAGCCGCCGTGGATTTTTCCACCACCGTTGACCATATCTGTTGATTCACCCCATCCATAAGCGACGTCGTTCACGCAGAGCGAAGGAGTTTCCTCACCATCTTCGACCGTGAGCTCACACACGACCCTGCCCTCCATCCTCGACGGTTCTTCAATCTTTTTGTCCACTGATACTTCAGTGACAACCAGCCGTTTCGTGATGGCTTCACCAAAGATAGGACCATTCACCCCCTCTATGTTCCGCGCTAGCACAAAGAACACGCTTGTATCGGCCACGACGGCTTTGACATCGTCGGGGGCGTTCCCAGAGATCCGGTCGATATCTATGTCCTCGGTCGTCATGACTGCGCGCAATGGGAATATCTGTTGATGAGGCAGAAGGAACTTGGAGAAGTGTTTTATGCCTCCTCAATGCATTGCGGCCCGGTGAGAGAGGAAGCCGGAGGCAAAACACGGATTTGGAGTATGTGGCTGTGCAGTCTCCTCAACTGGTTTGTTTTCTTCTTCCGTGCTGTCGACTGTTCTTGTATCTTGCCTTGTAAAAGGCTCCTGCGCTATATACTCTTGCTGGTGCGCAAACTCTATATGCAAAATGGGGCAACTTTGAACAATCTCATCGTCGCCCAGAATGCCCCTACTGTCGGCGACCACGACCAGTGTAACCGGACAAGCCAAGCGCAAACGCGATCTAGAGGAAACCCCTGAACTTATTCAACATCTGACCTATGGCCCTCGAAAACGTCCCCACTTGACTCTTTCGATCAACATCCCTTCGCCGTCGGACGAGTTAGCAGAGCCAGAGTTCAAGGACGACGACGATGATCTCCCCATCTCAGGGCTCTCAGAACCTGATTCTTTATTCGATGAGGGAATCACCTTGAGTTCCCCCCAGCTGTTGACGCAGCCTATATGTCGCCGACCTAGTACCCCGGCGCTTCTGACAGCCCCACCCATCCAGGGGCTTTTTTTCACTCCTACACTGGAGCTTCCCAAGGAAATCGCGGAAAGCGTAACGCGCTACTGCCTCGATACATATTTCCACACACAAGGTGTGAACCAAGTGATGCTCTTCGGGCGCTTTATCACACCTTCGGCAGGCTCTCCATGTCCATCCCCGACTGGACTTCCCCCTGTCCTACTCCAGTTGCTTTCGGAGCTGGAGACGATCTTGTTGCCCACTCTTCCATCGGAAACACATTCCTTGCTGTTCCCCCGCGTCCCCACTCGCGCACGCCAGGCTATCCTGAACCTGTACCAGCCAGGGGAAGGAATAACACCACACATTGATCTCCTCCGAAGGTTCGGCGACGGGATCATCGGGGTGAGCCTTGGGAGCGGATGCGTGATGCAATTTGCCAAGGCGGGAGCGAATGGTGGAATGTCTTCGCCTAGTATGAGCCCGTCGAAAGAGATCGAAAGAGACAGCTGGGATGTCTATCTCCCGGAGCGCAGTGTCATTGTTTTATCGGAGGATGCACGTTACGGATGGACCCATGGCATTGGCAAGGACACGCGGGATTATGTCGCTTTGCCTTCTTCTGGCATAGAAGGTACTGCTGGAACATGGATCGAGAGAGGAGTGCGTTTGAGTATCACCTTTCGGTGGCTTCTCCCGGGAGCAGACGTTGTGGGCGAACCCAGCTCGCCGTAGAATCATTGATACTTGTTAGTTCACCTATACCTACATATACCTTTATGTCTGCCATCTGGCTCTCGGAATAGATGAACATGGAATCTGGATTCGCGTCCCGTTCTATTCGTCGAAAACAGCGTGTGGAGGATGCGAGTGGTGCTTCTAGTATATTTCATCTCCTTTTCGACGCAACCAAGGAATCGATGTTCGTGTCGTATCCAGCAGATGCAATTGACGGGTCGCCTCCTCTTATTAATATCATACAATTCTGAATCGTTCCGCTCGTCCTGATACATGAAGATCTGCCGAAAAGATCATTGCCCGCCACGCAGCGCGAGAACCAGATGCAGCACAGCGCCAGCCTGCACATTCAGCTCTTTCGCGGTCTTATCGTCTTGCCTGTGGCGGGGAGCTGATTAGATCGGCAGACACGGAACGAGGGTTACGGCCACGCACATCTGCTTGCCCATATAGATCAACCGTTGCTGTGGGGGTGGGACACCAGCCTGCTCCTCCACCTTTTCCTTTATCCGTGTGATCTGTGCCCATCAGGGTTATCGTCCGCCACACTAGGGTTCGAGATCGCAGTGGCTGCCTACCTTATCATCAGCGTCAATGTCGAGCTCAATCTAGTAGGAGTGTATTGTCGTCAGCTTTCAATCTTCAGGTCCTGCGGATCTGGATGTACCTCCTTGCCTGTGAGAGTCTGTTCCAGAGGCATATTGCAGTTAGTGTCTACGCGCTCTTTGAATCGATGAGGGCGAGATACATACCTTGATTTTGATCAACATCGTGGGGTCTGGCGAGAAAGAGGTTTAAATTGGCTAAGAACGCGTCGTATGGACGAAAAGTTGAGATGGAGATGGACAGCTACAAGCTGAATCGTCTAGAGTGGTGACAGTCACGATCGGGATGACCACGGTGTGACGGCGGCATACTTAGTCGCCATCCGACTCACTGACATACACAAGGACATGAACTACGGCAACTCCATTGCTCTGGACTGGACACCACGATTGACCTGTATCCGGTAGAGTCTCCCCCGTATCTTCTCATCCTCGGGAAAGAGGAGGCGAATGTCCAGTCAGAAAAGAACAGGATAAGACTTAGCGTGTTTCGTAGCGTGGACGACTCAATTGCAACGCAAGATGCTCTTGTTCTGTGCTATCGCAGCCTGCGCGTCTTTCTGTCTACCAAAGGGTTCCGCAAGGTACGTGCTTTCGATTCGATCCATGCAGTATTATTGACGGGTTGGTAGAATGACCTCGACCTGACAGGACGCCATCC